>JAJONZ010020564.1:0-31634 GCA_029582445.1 Solanum paucissectum
GTTCTCGCAAATAAAAACTAAATATTCACTTATTTTTTTAGAAAATGATTTATGTTACATTTTCATTCAATTTACTTTCCTCGAAAAACTGAGTGTCAATTTATTTTTCTTGAAAAGTGACCAAAGTCATCTTCCCCCTATAGAATTAATAGGAAAAAAAACTTTATTGTTCTCGCAAATAAAAACTAAATATTCACTTATTTTTTTAGAAAATGATTTATGTTACATTTTCATTCAATTTACTTTCCTCGAAAAACTGAGTGTCAATTTATTTTTCTTGAAAAGTGACCAAAGTCATCTTCCCCCTATAGAATTAATAGGAAAAAAAACTTTATTGTTCTCGCAAATAAAAACTAAATATTCACTTATTTTTTTAGAAAATGATTTATGTTACATTTTCATTCAATTTACTTTCCTCGAAAAACTGAGTGTCAATTTATTTTTCTTGAAAAGTGACCAAAGTCATCTTCCCCCTATAGAATTAATAGGAAAAAAAACTTTATTGTTCTCGCAAATAAAAACTAAATATTCACTTATTTTTTTAGAAAATGATTTATGTTACATTTTCATTCAATTTACTTTCCTCGAAAAACTGAGTGTCAATTTATTTTTCTTGAAAAGTGACCAAAGTCATCTTCCCCCTATAGAATTAATAGGAAAAAAAACTTTATTGTTCTCGCAAATAAAAACTAAATATTCACTTATTTTTTTAGAAAATGATTTATGTTACATTTTCATTCAATTTACTTTCCTCGAAAAACTGAGTGTCATACTTTTATTAATGCACTTAAGTTTACAAGTGAGCGAAGTCATTTCCCCCTTCTAAACAAGAAAAAACCTTTAATGTTACACAATCAAAAACTAAAAATTAACTTTAAAAAACAAAACTAAAACTTGACTTACTTTTTTGGAATTATATCATTTTTCGTCACCACATTTAAGGCAATATGATCCTTAATTTTTTATTTATTTAATTATGTCTTTAACAGGTATCTGGACCAATTCGGAAAAACCAAAGTCCACAACCAAAATTGTCCATTTTTTGGGATACTAAATCCTCCAGCACCATGTCCTTGTCCATTAAGGCAAGCATGGGGAAGTCTTGATGCACTAATTGGTAGGCTTAGAGCTGCTTATGAAGAAAATGGTGGAAAGCCAGAAATGAATCCATTTGGTTCAAGAAATGTGAGGCTATTTTTAAGAGAAGTGAGGGATTTTCAATCTAAATCAAGAGGGGTTAGTTATGAAAAGAAGAGGAAGAGGCCATCATCATCAACAAATAATAATAAGCAGAAAACAATAGTGGCGGTTGATGGTGGTGATTGTGGTACAGGTAGATGTGCAACTTTTTGTGGATACGAGAATATTGGTAATGATAATTGAGAGTGATTGTGTAGACGGGATTCATGGTGACCAAGAGGTTCTGGCTAGCTGCAAAAACAATTTCTTATAGAAATGCAAGAGTAAAGTTGCGTACATAAAATCCAATGTGATCGATTTGCATTTCAATCCCTAAATTTTAACGCGTATTGTGGGAGCTTAGTGTATTGAAATGTGCGCACTTTTATTGAATAATTGTCTGGTTGAAATTAAGATATAATGTAGTGCTAGAAAAACTATTGTAGTTATATAGGAGAATGTAAAATTAGGATATGATTTTGCATGCATCCCTTCTATATTATAATATAATAAGGTGTTTGTTAATTATACATGACATAGATAATCATATTGTAGATGTGTATTTTAATCTGTTGCGCCAAATAACTTTTCTTAATTCTTAAGTAATTAATTTCACTCTATATGGATGATTAGTGTGGTAGTTATATTTTAAATGATCTAGTCGTGACAACATAATTAAGATTTTTAAAATTTTATTCCAAAGTTGCTAGAATTTAAATTAGTTATGTCACAATTGAGGGGTTTCTATCCACCCGTTACATATATACAAATATAATGTATATGCATTTTAACATGTTACACCAAGTAACTTATAATCTTAATTTAGGTAAAGTAATTTCACTTTTTATAAACGATTAATTAGTTGTAGTTATTTTTTTAAATGGCCTAGTCGTGATAGACCTAACTAAAATTTTCAAATCTGTCTTTTGAAGTTACCAAAATTTGAACTAATTGTGCCACGGGGTTTCAATTCAATCCGCGCATAAACACAATATATATCTCACTCTTGGAAGAAAGTTAAACTCGGTGATCTCATTATAAAAAAAAGAGTATCTATCTAAATAGACTAGTCTTCGCTCAATCAAAATATACATTTTCTATTAATTGTTCCTCAAAGGTAATATTAGGTGTTCAAGCTTTTAAAAAATGCTTATGAATGTGTATCAAATTCTTAAATTTTAAAGAATTTGATACAAATATAATGATAATTTTAAAAACTCCGAGTAATATAGTAATCATAATTGAACCTCACATTTTCATTGACTATATGAATATAAGCAGATAGTGATAAATGCAATTTCATCTACTAACAGAAGAAATCATAATAGCTTTGTCTATTAAAAAAATAATGGAGTAGTATATATTTACGTACATACTTTTAGTCCTCTCATTTCCAAATAATTAAATGCTAGCTATTAAGTAGTTTTTAAAATTTTAATTTTTCGGTAGATATTTGGTGAATTTTAATTTATTTATTGCATGATTTATTTATAAGAACAACACTTCTTCAGAATATTGCTCGTTAATGTTGCAATATACTCAATTAAATTACATTGATAGAGTGAACAAGAACATTATTCAATATTATTATTGCATTTATAACTTAAATCCCCAATAATTGCTTTAAAAAGATTCTTCCCCTATGCATGACCACTAGCTTAATCTCTTTATCACATACATTATTTTATGCCAATTGTAATGTAAGGAAACTAATTATCGTAAGAGTTGTTGTGGAGTCGTAAGTATCTCTTTATTTTTATTCATAAATCTTGGACTCGAGTCTGGAATATGGAACTGTGTTTATTGCAGACCATGATTTACCTCGTTGTGGAATTTACGGATTCGTTCATAATGATCAAATTTTAATTGATTTTGTTTCCACATTTCTAGTTATTCACGATATAATTTTTAAATATTAAATTTCAAAATTGTGTATGAGACTTTTATCTCATACGACTCTTTAATGATTAAAAAACATTATTATCTTTCTTTTTGAATTACCTTCCTTTTGGATGTATAAGATTGAATTCATATTCTTTGATTCTACACATTGAACTAATGTAAGTATCGAATTTCAAATAAAAAAATGCATAGAAACTATTGAGCATTCTAGATTCTTATTTACTTCATTTGGAAAGTTGATTATTTAATCTTATATTAACTATATATAGCTCCCCCACCACCTCTTTATTTGGTGCAATTGTAGTACCACAATAAACTAATTTGGTTATTTATAGAGGACAAATTTAGAATATTAGTGGATAACAGAAGAGCCTATATGGAAAGGGCAACATATAGTTAGGTATCGACTTATAATATATAAATTTAATCAAACTAGATCTATTATTAAACTAAAAGACAAAAACACACATATCTTGATTTGAGATTTAAATATTGTTAGTGTAGATCCTTTGAGATCTTATAATAGTTTTAGAAAATGACGCCTTACTAATGTCAATTATTTTACTCCTCACATCTTTGCTAATAGGGCTCATACATCCTTTAATCAGTCCCCAAAGAATGATAAAATTATTTTTTTATGTAATTTTTAGATCACGAGTTTGAATTATGAAAGCAGTTATTAATATTTGTATCAGGATAAGTTATCTATATCATAAACTTTAGGGTGTGATATTTCTCCGAAATTTTACTAAAGCGAGATATTTTGTGCATTAATTTATTTTAATTTTTTTAGTCTAATTTATTAATCTCCTCATGAGAATGTTCTTTTGAAATTGGTTAATTAGCTTGTTTTGGTGCAAGATCCAACTCAGAGGCGTATCCAAGATTTTGAGATGATGAGTGCACTGTTATAAAAAGATTGATCTATGATATAAATTTATTCGGTTCGACATTTAGAATTTTACTACTGAAAACCGTTAAAATTTTAAAATTATAGGTCTAAAATTAATTCTTATATATATATACCAATTACCACTTAGAGACGTGTTATCTAATTTTAGAAAGAAAAATAAAATAAGATAAATAAAAAATTCAAATTTCTAACCTCGCGGAGAGAGGTGCACCCAGTTATAATCGCATTATGTGATACTTCAAATGTGGGTTCAAGGAGTTGGCCAGATACGGGTCGAAGCCCTGCCTCAAAAAAGTCAGGACTTTTGGGCAGATTCCAGTATCCGACCCATCTCTTTCTGCCGATTCCCCGGATTGTCGGAATCTCTGGTTCGATCAGGACCAGGAGCCACATTCATTCGTTTATGGGAGCGACTCTCTATATTTCAATATTTTAAAAAAAATATAACACTATTATATATAATCTCGTGAAGGGATCATGGATTTACGTTAAGCCAGCGACCCCTTAGATACGCCTCTGATCCTACTACTGAAAAATCTTGAAGATGAATATTTATAGGAATAAAATATGATGTGCTCCAATAATTATGTGCAGACTCCATTAAACAGACAAAAGAAAGAGGTGTCTTGTCAAAGAGTTATAATTTTATGTATTTACAATATAAAAATATTTATATAATTAAATTACCTATACAATAGTAATCATAAACAAATTTTTATGATAATTTACTAAATAATCAAAAAAAAGCTGCACTTTGAGGATATATATATCCGGTTAAACTGGCTTAATTATAAGTATTTAATTAGCTTATTTACGTATTTGATAAAAAAAATTAGTTCACAAAATATCATTTTCAAAATAAAACTCCTTTTAATTTTTATTTGTTGTTCCTCATATACATTTAAAGTTACAATATTTTATAAGAAAAAATAATGAGTACATGTTAAGAGTATTTTTGAGTTCGATAAGCTCAACAAGTTATATCAAATCTTGTATGGGAAGAAGCTCAGGAAAGAGATTAGTCATGTGAAATTTAATTTGAGCAATAAAATACATAAATAATAAATAATTTTAATAAATGTGAGATATATTTTTTACAAATTGTGTAAATATATAGTGTGGGGGTACATATATATATGTTGAATCACTTCATGACTACCCTAAATAGTACAAATGTTTCAGAGTTCAATGACATGAAGACAATTTGTACAAATGGGTGCAAAGAGGTGGGGGTGTGAAAGAAGGAGGTTGTTTTTCTCTAGTGAGATTAGATTTGTTTTTCTGTCTGGTAGTTGAAGTCCCCACATAAGTATCGACTAGATCTAAATTACATAATACATCACTTATTTTGAGGTGACGTTCTTAATAGGATTTTCTCCATATTCAGGGTTCAAACTCGAGACCTTTAGTTAAGATAGGAACAACCCCACCACTGCACCACAATTCATGTTGATGGCACTAAATTATTTCTCTTCTAAATAAAAACTTGTTTGTACTTGCTATATTGATTTCTCATCTGTTATTCGATATCTGCTTTGCATCTTGATTAATTTGGAGACACATTGAAAAATTCCACTTAAAAAGTAAAATGTTTCCTAACAAAGATGGATTACTCACCGTTCAAATTTAAAATCACTAATTAAGAGAGAAAAAGTATTTACCAAGTCATCACAATTGGAATCAAATTATATGAGCTTGTTATAACATGGAAATTTGAGTTAAAATGCATTTCAACTTTTTATTTTGATTTTTCACCCATTATTTGAAATCTACTTTGAATTTTAGAGTAACACATTTTAATAAAGACAATTATTCACAATTTAAATTTGAAATCTCTAACTAAAAACGAAGAAATACTTATCACGTCATCATAACCTCGACTAGGGGTGTCAAAAATGAACCCAAACATAGGTAACCCGCTCAGAATTGTAAGGGTTGGGCTCAAGATAATTTAAATTGGGTTCAATCTCAACTCATTCAAGTTTAACCCATTTTAAGAGAATCCTCAATTGAGCCCAATTCAATCTCTAATTTCAACCCGTTTTAAAACTCTTTACTAAAGATATGTTACTATGAATTATTATCTTTTTAACATCTTTTATGATTTATCTATCAATTTGTTACTTTTGTAAAAAAAAAATCTTGAGCGAAAATTTGAATTGTGATTATAAAAGTTAAATATCACTATGTTAAAATTATTGAGATTAATCGGGTCAAATTGGGTGGGTCAAGACCCAATCCATTTTTTAGCCCATTTGAACCCAACTCATTTGAGCCCAAAGCAAACTTGAGCGGGTCAAGACCCAACCCAATTTCTATCTCAACCCATTTTAATATTTCTAATTTCAACTCAACCCGTCTATTTGACACCCCTAACCTCGATTGTTAAAACATTTTAACTTATCAACCTCTGGCTATCTGGCTTAGCTGTGTGCAAATATAGCTCCCGCAAATTACGGGAGTAACGTGTTGTACTGTACTGACACGTACTCTTTGTGGTCCCCACAACTTGTCTAGTCTCCCACGTGTCAGCTTGTACTGTTTGTCGGCTCGTTCTTCGAAAGCCAAATCAACGGCTTCACCTTTGCCATGCTGACACGTGGATTAATAAAGACCGTTCGATCTTCATGGTCCTTTTGTCCGTACAATTACATGCAAATTTTTTTCCATCTTTGGCTTTATCGTATGTTTGCTAAGGGGTACTAATAATTACTCCATAACACTTTATTTTATTTTTTTATAATAATATTTTTGGTATTTTGAGGTGGAAATTTTAATTATTTTTTATATAATGAAGAACATTGTTTGGTGTGGGGAAAATGTGGTCCACACCACTTCAAATTTTGTTCTTCACATATTTCTATAAATAAAAAATTAAAAAAAATAGAAGTTTAATTTTAGAACTACTAGTAATATAACTTTAGTTTTGTCAAAAAAATTTTTATCCTTTCTTGATTTGTCAAAATATATAAGTAATTAAGGACAAAGGGATATCATATTTGTATAATTGAAAAAAGATTAATTTTAATATTCTCCTTGAGTTACGGAAATGATAATGGCACATAAATTGAGACGAGTTGAGTATAATTTTTTTCCCATTTCTAGTTTCTTCTAGATTCTAGAAAGAATATTTCTAGAACTCTCTCCATTCACCTCAAATGATCCTTTTTCAGTATTTTTAATGAATGAAATAAACTCGTTTTATTATCACTGTAAAATCTATCCAAACAAGCCCTTAAATTCACTGATCGGAAAATCTCCTTTCTCATTTCCGTCCACCGGTAATTACTATGTCGACGGTGACTTCGTCGCAATACAATTACTTGAACGGCACATACTTTCAGACGCCGTTTCATCTCCAACAACAACCATCGCAGCTCTACATTGGCTCTGCTCCTTCGCCAATTGCTCCTCCCGCTGTTCCTCCTGTCTATTCTGCTCCGGCACCTGTTCCCGACGTTTACTCTTTACCTCAGTATTTACAGGTAAGTATTTCAATTTTCAACTATATTTTTTTGTAAGAATTGATTCTTATAAAACAAACTCGACCTGTTGTTTGTAGATTAGTAATTACATTAATTTTACTCTTGATGAACTGACTTGGATTGAGATAGGGAGGAAAAAAACAGAGTTAATATGTCAGATGCATTAGTTACTCACATGTAATGTAAAAATCTTAATATTATGTGCATAATAATACGTAAACAAAAATTCGCCTCAACGGGCAACTAAACACTCTAAACTTTGAGTATGCCTCGTCTCTATTGTGTCAGTTGAACACTCCAATTTACAAAATGATTAGTTAGACACTTCCAAAATTTATATGTCATATTAGCATCGGGTGTCTACGAGAGACAGAGGGAACAAGTTTGAGCGTTTAGTTGTCCGTTGAGACCAAGTTGAGGTGTCTAGATGGGTACTCTTAAGTGGTTACTTGCCAGTTTGAGTGTGTGTATGTATAATGCCAATGATATTTCTTCTGTAATTGATTGTACTTATTAAGATATCTTGGTTGGTACGTTTATCCATCATATGTGTACACATGAATGTATGCCTACTGTGTAAATTTTAGATATGTTTACACAATTTGCATGCTTCTTGGTTCCCCGTTAGCAAGCCAATGGGACAAAAAAATCTTCATTGAAGTAGAGCCCCTGTACATCTTTATCCATGATGTTTTTTTAACCTTGCAATTCGTTCCTCTCAAAAAAGAAGAAGATTTACTTGGCAATGTTTCTAATGTGCCTAATTCTAATGGACAGAAGCAGCAATTATTTCAAAGAGTTGTACAAGCAATCACGCCCGAGGCAATTGAGAATGTGAAAGCTGCGCTTGCAAGCAGTGAGATTGAGCAAAAAGCTGAAGTGAAAAAGGAAGCTGTGCCTCGGAAGGCAGCAGGACTGACTTGGGAAGATCCTACTCTTGCAGAGTGGCCAGAGAGTAAGCTCGCTTGCTCTGTTTAATTCTTTCTTCCAATTCAAATTTGTGTCAAATGGTTGAATTCTGTGTTACCCAATTAAAAAACTTGAATTTTGTTTAGTGTGGTTGTTCCAATTTGGTTTCCTCGAGTTCCGGATAGTTTTAGACATGAATTGAGTTAAGTAGTACCTTCTTATGAAGGGTTATGGCAGTGCTTATAAGAATGTCAAAGCTGTGATGTTCTGGATAAACGTGTAATTGTAGGTCTGAAGTTTGGGGAAGCGCTAAACCAGTAAATTACCATGCAGTTGAAGGTCTGGAAATTTAAGGAAAAGCAGTTATGAATGGTGAATGTCACCTTACACCTGTGCGATCATTTAGGGAAATAAAAATAAGTGTCATTTCATATTTTGATCCAACTTCCCTTGAAAACTAAATATGTTTGGAAGGGAGATGCCTGACCAAAGATCATAGTTCAGGCGACATGAAAGAATTGAGTATTGAAAAATATTTTATCGTATACCAGGGGATGCACTCTATATTTGCCAAAGGTTTTCGGTAGAGGGAAGGGAAGCCTTTTCTTTTGAGGCCAATGCTGCAGTGTAAGCAACATAAAGTTTGATGCAAATACTATAATGAATGCATACCTGCCCTGCAAATGATTGTCTGACTTCCCCATATGACTTTCTTAGCACTTCATCTTGTGCTATGTTTGCTCGATTATTGGCTTTTGTTGTAAGATGGTTGTCAGTTGACTGAATTCTGTTAGTTGGCTGACTAAATTGACTATTGGGGTCATGCAGATGATTTTTGGCTATTCTGTGGTAACCTTGGGAATGAGGTGAATGATGATGTTTTATCAAAAACATTTTCAAGATTTCCTTCCTTTAACATGGCCAGGGTAAGTTCTTTTAGAATCACTTCATGTTTTACAATAGTGATACTTTTAATTGTTATACATGGACTTGTGTCGGTTACATGTCTTTTGAGCCGAGTGTCTATCGGAAACCACCTCTCTACCCCACAGAAAGATAGGGTAAGGTCTACATACATCCTACCCTCACTTGTGTGACTACATTGGGTATGTTGTTGTTACGAACTGGCAACTTCTGATGATGATCATGAAGGGGTGGAGGTCTTCATGTCTATAATTTTTCTTCTTTCTTTTATCGTTTTTGTCCGTATCTCAAGACATTCATGAATATGGAGAGCTTTGATTTATTAAAAAAAAGGGGAAAAATAATTTCAAAATGGTGTCGTGATGTGGGAGAAGGCCATTGTTGGGCTTTTGGATGGAACCAAACTTGTACTCCTCACCTCAGCATGTGTTATAGTGCTTTTCTCTTTTCCTGTTTGTTGTGTAGACTGCATGTCTGCATGTGTTCACAGTTTCCATGCACGTGTTAGCACTAAAATGAAGAATGTTGCTAAGTACATTCATCGTTCTTGTAATGTCTTGAGGGTTTCTAACAATGTAACAATGACAGGTCGTGAGAGACAAGCGGACTGGTAAGACCAAGGGATATGGATTTGTTAGTTTTTCCAACCCTTCAGACCTTGTCGTGGCACTTAAAGAAATGAATGGTAAGTGGTCTTTCCATATTTGTAAGGCATAGTCTCTACTTTACTTCTGCTACATTAATATAATCGACATCTCAAATGGCATAGCTTGATATTTGAAGATCACCAGACCGGAATGGTATGGGATGATAACCAAATGGATCTGAAATTTTCCTTGTTTATTCTGTTTGTTGATGCCTTATATCGGTCTCTTTCTATCCCCTTTTGATGTCATAAGGTCAAAAGATTTGGCCCGACGGAAGAGTGTTATCTGCAAACCCCTCCCCCAATGCGAGAAGATTTACTGGATGACCCAGCACCACAGCAACTAGGAGTGTGCTGTTGAAGTCAAATTAGGTAAAGGAAAACAAGGAAGGGAGTTAAGAGTATTTGAGCAGTGTGGTTTTCTTAGGCTTCTTTGCAAAATGGATGTGTTTGTTGTTGATATAGTTATTTAACCGGCAGTATACTTTCTGCCGAACTTTCATTGCTCGATTCCCTAAGTGACAAGGTAAAATCTTTCTGATTTCAGGGAAGTATGTTGGGAACCGGCCAGTTCGGCTTCGGAAGAGTAAGTGGAAAGACAGGATTGACTATGAAGCTTTGGCAAGACAGAAGGTGAGTGTGTGTTTTCGCTGATGAAGCCCACATACAATTTGCATTCCAAATTTTGGCTTTCACTAACCAGTTTCTTGTTGAATGTTGTGGCAGAATCTGTCTCCAAAGAAAGCAAAGTCACCAAAGAAGAGCGTATTGCACAAGTGACCGCCAAACTTATCGAGTATAGCTTAATAGTAGGAGTTTTAGATGAATTTTAAGGCATATAAAAGAGAGGGAGTAGTGGCAGTCACTGAATATGAGATCTCCAGGTGGGGAGCTTCTGGGCGATTGCGGATCGAGAAGTCTAGTTTTTCGTACACCTTGTTATTTACAGTCTCATTCGTAAATCAGTGTAATTTTTTTCAAATGTATTAACATTGTTTAGTACAGTCAGGTATGTATCTAACTTGAGGAGAATGCTTTCGACATAGTAATGTCAAGTTAGTAAAATGCTACGGCAATTTATTTTAATTGAGCAATACAAATTGCAAGCTCCAACTTAACAATTGAAATGAATGGTAATGAGTAATTGATATCAGTATCTAATTTACAATAATGTCAAGTATTAATTTAATACCTCAAAGTCGATTTATTCATGAATCACACCTTTAAATTGAGATAATTATAAGTTTTTTGTTTATATTACATTTGCCTTGAGGTACGTTAGAGAACAAAAAATACCCTCATTTGAAAGAAGTGAAAAAGTTGATTGTGTCCTTGAGTGCATCGATGAATCTGTCAACGTCGTCTTTAGTATTGTAGAAATGAAGGCTAGCTCGTGCGCTTGCACTGATTCCCAAATGTCGATGGAGAGGTTGAGCACAATGGTGACCTGATCTAATAGCTACACCATGCTGTAGAAAACATTGCTATTTAGAAATATTTCATTTACATGACTTTTTAACCAATAACGCACATGCTCTAGTGGACTAGCTTACAAATGCCCTTATTTTTCTAAGAGAGATTGTAGCTAAGCAAGAGCTAGGATGGAGTTTTATTTCCCATACCTGTTGATCAAGGAAGGTTGCGATATCTGTAGGGTGAACATCTTTAACATTGAAAGAACAAAGAGCCGCTCGCTTAACAGTTCTTGAAGGTGCAGGCCCATAAATACGAACATCAGATATAGAAGAGAGGCGATCATACAAATAGTTACCCAGCTCCATCTGAGGAAGAACATGAAAATGGGAAGAAACATATCACAAAAATCATTCTTTATCGGGATGTTGTTGATTGATTAACTTCACCCAGGTTCTAGATGATTCTAAAGATAAGCATTAATCTACATTAAGTGACAACATCCATACTGGATAGAGTTAGTTGTGCCAATTTTTGGGACTTCTTCTAAAAGGCGTTTCAATAAAATAAGTGGCCTAAAGCCAAATTATAATAAGAGCTCTAAAATACACACACACATACACAAAATATTATTGATTTAGGATTATCTTTTTTTGTTCTTATATACTACTTGTGTTTAAGGTATATTCTTAAAAGACATTAAGCGCTTAACTTCACATAATAATACTCATTATTATTTATAAAAGTAAGAATCAGTTCTAGTTAATAAGAGGTTAGACATTTGTTTGAAATACGTCATGTTGGATGTTGATGTAAAAAAATTATTCATTAATATGAAGCATTGATTTGTTTAATTAAAAGTTCTAAACTTTCCACTATGAACTACCATTCTTCCTATGTAAGCCCTCCACATGGGCAACTTTGTTCCATGTGGCGCCTAGTGGTGTAATGATGCGGCAGGTCGTCATACTTTCCCCCACTTGATGTTGTGACGACCACGGCGCATTACAACTGTGCAAACTCTCGTGTCTTATCTTTGAATATCCACTAGTCTTCATATTGTTCTCGTGTAGCTTCTTCTGATGATTTCCCCTTCCAATGGACGTGGAACATGACAATGGCTTTTTGTCTTTGTCGCCCTCAAAACTTGCACTGGTTTCCAAAGAACATCGACCCTTCCATCTTGAGCCCCTTCACAAGTTGTATAACCGAAAGGTGTGCTTGATTCTGTTTGTGGTATAGTAATAGTAGGCATCATACAAGATCATTCTCGTTCCATGACCCATAGACAATGGAGATAGGGTCGATCAAGGTATGACATTGTGTTGTTGTTGATGTACTTCCTTGCTTTGTGTTGTTGTTGATCAAACTTGTGGGTATCTCGAGTCTTGTGGTGTTGTTGATGTACTTCATTGCTTTTACCACAACCTCCTCCACCCTTAGCAATGTTATCCTCTGACTTATTGCCTGTCTTTGTCATACTTCTCATTCCTGAAATCCATACTCGTCGGCGTTGCAATTCCTACTTAGCCCGATTTTGCAACCCGTCCATAAAGTGAAACAATATGTCATCACTAGTGAGGTCAGGTATTTGAAGCGTAAGGGTCGTGAACTCCCTGACGTAGTCCAGTATACTCCTTGTGTGTTTCAACTCTCTAAGTTTTCTTCTTGCATTGTACACGACATTATTTAGGAAGAACTGTCGCTTGAACTCGACCTTGAACTCATCCCATGTGTTGATAGTGCACAAACCTCTCTTAGCATCAGTCGATTTACGTCTCCACTATAGCATGACAATCTCAGACAAGTACAACACCACAGTGTTGATCTTGGCATCATCATCCCTTACATTTCCATGTCGGGAATAGTTCTCCAAGTGCCAAAGAAAGTTCTCTACTTCTTGTGTATCACGAACCCCTTTGAACATTGGTGGCTTGGAAGCCTCGATCTTTGCCTGCCTCGTCATGACAATATTTCTTGCGGTCTCAGTCACGCCAGTGTTGACATGCTCTTTGGTGCCTCCATCTTTGCCTTCATGGCATCGATAGTGCTCAACGCCTCCTTGAGTTTGCACCCTAAAGTAGCGATGGTCTGCCTCATCTCTACCTCGGTCTATGTACGCTCATCCAAGTCATTTAAGATGCTCTCAATCTCTTCACGGGTATGCCCCTCAAGAACGCTTAGAGTGTCTTCTACTTTCCCTAAGCATTGGCCAAATATCTCGATAGCGTCAATCCCCGCATTAACCTTCATGGCCCACTCTCTACCGAGCGAGACGTCCTCGGGCAGGACCTCCACATCATCCTCACTCGCCTCAGTGGTAGAAGGTTCTTGGGATGTCAACCTTTCATTTGGCTCAACCTCGAGTGGCACCTCCTAGTTCTTGTTGGCGACATTCCTCTTTTTGCTATAAGGCATCTGGGTGGGTAAAGTCTTCCAAGGGATTTCTCCACATATCTCTAGAACTTCCACTATAAACTAGCTTTCTTCCTATGTGAGCCCTCCACGTGAGCAACTTTGTTCCATGTGGCACTTATGGGGCGTCTATGTGGCATGATGATGCGGCAGATTGTCATACTTAGTAGCAAATACTGAGAGCCACAAACCCAGGAAGACGGTTTCTCAATGTCTTCTTTGAAGCTGGAGCTTAAAAACTAAAGAATTCAAAGAGCAGTAAACATAATCCAACCACTACTTTAGATCTCTTCAGTATAATGCAAAAATGTGGTGCATTTTTTGCACAAAAGTGTGGCACATTTTTTGCCTCAAACAAATTTGTGCGCAACCACCTATTATTATTGTTATTTATTTGTTTGTGGGGGGCGGGGGGGGAGGGGGGGATAGGTAATCTAGATGCTACCATATAGAAGAAGGAAATTAGCAAACGGATGCATGAATTTCACAGTGTAAAAGTATGTCTCTTTCATGAATATGAAGTTAAGGGATAAAAGGCCCACCTCATAATCATGAATCTGTTGCATGCCAATTTCAGAAAGATAATCAATTGCAGCTCCAAGCCCAATTGCTTCTCCAATTGCGGGAGTCCCAGCCTCAAATCTGATCCCAATTACAAAAAGGGTTAGAAGATGAAACTTAGAAGAGAACTTTGATTTAAAAATTACTCGTAGCTGATTGAGCTTTAGCCACAACACTGAAGATCCAGGTCTATGTATTATTTCCAGATCCAATATAAAGTTAAAAAGAATTTAGACATACTTAATAATAAGATGGGAAGGGCAAATCAAAGTCATCAGCATAGAGACTTTGATTATCAATGTCACGTATAGAATTTAAAAGGGAAAAAATTAAGACATAGAAGCATAGTATGATGCACAGAAATGATGAAGATGAGGACGAATAGCTCTGACAAATGTGGGAGTCTGCGCATAAATCTAAATCACAGAATCAAGATATAACATTTCCCCAACAGTAATAAGAACCAATGACAATGAAGGGAAGATGAAGTTTCCAAGTTGATCTATCTTGACGATGGAAGCGACGAGTGCTATTATATTTAGCAGACAGTACTTTATTCAATATAAGTGGAGCAAGAAAAGGATCCAAGAAACACAGCTTGAGGTTAGATGTAATGGTAGTAATATCTAGAGATGATGAAAATGGAAAAGTAGATAAACTAAAATCATAACAACTCAATAAGATTCCAGGATCATGGTTCAAGGCAGGCATTGGATGCAGTTCAGTTTGAATGGTCAAAAGAACAGCTAGCTAGTTGTCAAAGTATTGCCAGAAAATTCTATAGGAACACGGGAAAAAGAAACAAACCTCGAAGGAGGTTCAGCATAAGTGGAATGATCCAAATACACATCAGCTATCATTTCGCCACCACCTGTAATTCAAGGGACAGGAACACAAGTTAAGAAACTGCTTGACTGAAATCACAGTAAAATATCTTTTTTTGAGAATTAATCAATGATAAAACCACATTTAAAAATGTTATAATCATTCTACACATGGCATGAGATTTATCAAGTACAAGAACTCCGAGCTGAAGAAGTGGAATGTCGGTAAAAGATGCTTGGCTTTGAATTTTCTTGTTGGGAATCAAAGTTAAGGAGAAGTTACATACCAAGGAAAGGAGGCATGCCAGAAAGGATCTCGCTCTTTCCATACAAGAATCCAACGCCTGTAGGCCCACACATCTGAAGCATGTTTAACCTCAATTTCTGCTACTCAATGGAGAACCACTTACATAGTACATGGCATTGTCCTAACCTTATGAGAGGAACCAACAAGAAAATCAGTGTCTAGATTCTTAACATCGACCACCATGTGTGGGACACTTTGACAAGCATCTACAAGCACTTTTGCTCCAACATCATGTGCCCAACTTATGACTTCATCCATAGGAAGAACAGAAGCTGCATATAAAATGGGGGTAGCACTAAGAAGAGACCAATGGACAAGAAACAGATGAATAAAAATATGGGAAATTAAATGCACAAAGAGAGTGTATCTGATATGTTAGAGTCAAATTCAATCATGAAGTATTTGCTGGCTTTCATTTCCTTTCTCACAGGTCCAAGTGTATGAATTACTTGTTTGCTTACTTCTATTATTTTTTCACCAAGCTTCGCCAAGAGCAATATAAAATGATAAGTGAAGAGGCAATCCCTCCCAGAATTCCGATATATCATACAAAACTACTAATCATTATCTTCCAGTTGTTCTGTTCCCAATCAACTTTCAGTTAAGCAACAGAAAAAAGGAGAATCGGAATGAAGAATCCTTTTAAGAATATCAGCTCAAATCAGAGAGTGCCACAAACTTGAAAATTATGAAAAGCAGGTGTAGTCAAGAGAAACCTGATATAGAACAGTTCCTGCAGGTTTTATGCAATAATTGATCCACGCTTAAAAAAACCTTACTAGGTCAAGGAAAATTCTAGACGAGCTTGGTTCATTTCTACTATTTTCATATCAGTATATGAAGTTGAAAGTAAATCTGTTATTCTGCAACAGTTTCTATTAGTTTCTTTCTGACTATGACTATCAGTAGTTCTTTTGAGATTTCAGAATGACACTATGACTAGGAGTGGCTCATGCAACGGAAAGATCAATTTGACCACTTTTTCCCTTTTGAGGTCAATATAAATGCAGAGTAAGGAGTGTTTTTACAAAGTTGAACTAAGAGCGTCATTTATTATCTCTAGCACTCCATCAAACTAAGATGGAGGTTGAATTGTAGGTCCACAAGATCCTTCTATTATATGGAAATCAAAATTAGTGGTAAGCTATAGAACAATTATTCACCAACCTAACATATTCGAGACATGATGCATGACCAAAAGTTTTGTGCTCCTTGAGAGAAAGTCTCTTAATTGCCCTACATCTGGAACTTCATCCTCTGTCAAATTTACAAACCTCAGGACAGCACCAGTCTTTTGAGCAACAATTTGCCAAGGAACAATTGCACTGTGATGTTCAGCTATTGTGGTTATAATCTGCAAAGTTAGCAGACAGCAATTTGTAGTCAAATACCAGCAGCATATCTAAGTAACTTTCACAACTGCTAGAAAACTTTAAGAGACTGGATGATCCTCACAAATAACTAAATCCAGACATTAAACATATTTCAAGCTTTGGAAGAAAGAAAATACACCTCATCTCCTGGTTTCAAGTTTGAGAGTCCCCAAGAATAAGCCACTAAGTTGATAGCCTCAGTAGCATTTCTTGTAAAAATGATCTCTCTAGCTTCGGCCGCGTGAATGAAATTTGCCACCTTTTGTCTTGCTGACTCATACTCATCTGTCGCCTTTGCACTTGGTTCGAAATGATAATAAAAACTAGTCAATATCGCATATCTAATAAACAATCAATCAACTATGCCTCAATCCTAAATTAGTGTGTTGGGTTCTATTAATCTTTTGTATCTATTCCACTTTATTCAAGTCCATAGTGTACATAATAATCGTATAAAGGAAGATCCCTAACCACAAGCCTATAAAAAGAAAATTCGAAATGAATTTCCTTTTATGGAGAGATAAAATAAAATTCCAACGAACTTGTATATTTTATTATAGCAATTGTAAAAGATGTTGAATAGAAATCTTTTCAAGATGAGTACCTCAAATAATGAATGCCCCGGTGGACATTGGAATTGTAAGTTTCATAATAATTCTGCAAAGCTTTGATTACAGCTGTTGGCTTCTGGGAAGTTGCAGCATTGTCCAAATATACAAGCTTCAAGCCATTTATCTCCTGCAAATATCACCATCATATCATTCCATGCAACATAAAATCCTACGACACCATACCCAACATTAACCAAATACACTTTTTCACCTTCAACTTCAAATACTACTTTTTTTCCAAATCTAGACCAACTCATTCGAAATGCCTACTAATAGAGTATCGGATCATTCCACTTAGATTACTTGTGGCACTCAAAATTTTAGTCTTATGCTAGCATTTCTACAGGATCTTAACTCTGCCTATGTGCAAAGCACAGCTGGTCTCAAACTCGGATAGCTGCAGCATGCGAAAAGCCACCATTATAGTCAAATCACAATAAATACATTGAATTCATACAATCTATTTGGGGATTAAGCTGATAAATGTATCCATATAACATATACACACATCAAAGAAGTCGGCGTATACTGAAACACGCATTTCCAGCACTGCGGAGTTTTTAGCAAAAACAGTTTTGGCAAAATTAAAGTTTTTATAAGCAATTGCACAATACTATTTTGAAAAACTGAGTTTGTAACACTTCCTCCAAAACCTTAAAAACTGAGTTCGCAAAAAACTTAAACACCAAAATTCTTCCATACTGCCAAAGGCTGAATCATCACTTAAACAAATTCCATATACATACAGTAATCGGCAAGAGGTAAGACCTGGTGAAGTATAGGGAAGTCGGACCGGGTGATATGCCCTAGCGAACCGGGTCCAAGTTTCGGGCCTTCTACTAATGGAGCTGAAGCTGATGCTGCTGAAGCTGAAATATGTAACCGCCGGTACCTCCATGGGAACGAATTGGAGCTCCGATTGGTGAAATTACTGTTCCGGCTAACCGACCGGAGACACGGCAGTTTCAGAATTGCGCCTTCCATCGGCGTCGTCGTCGTTATCATCGTCGGCTGTGTGAACTGCAACTACTACACGCTGTTATCCTTACCTTGTTTTATTGAAATTACATTTAACTCCTTATTTAATTAAGACTCGAGCCCAATATCTTATCATTAAAATTTAAAGTGCACCAAAAATTTTGGTCCCGTCTTATTCTTTCTATGCGATACATCAATCTTCTTAATTCTTAAAATAAAATACTAGTATAACTTTTAATAATTTTAGATATACATAATTTAGTCATAACACGACCTATAATTGACAAATAATACTTATAATCGTGATCAACAAACACGATTTATGCTTATTATGAATTGCAACTAACAATTGACTTATATATTGTAAGTACGATAGGATTTGAATAGATTGTTTTACCCTCAAAATATTATCATTTTGGATGATTATAGACATATATAATTTAGCTATAACAAGACCTATAATTGATAAACAATATCTATAATTATGATGGCAAAAGGCATAAATTGCCCCCTAAACTTGTACCCAAAAGTCATTTACACACTTTTACTAATGGGGCGACCTATTACACACCGTAAGTACATAAAAGTATATTTATTTCCCCCTTCCGTCACCCAACCCAGGACATTATGCCTAGAGTGAGAGTCACTCGCCTCCTAGTGAAGCCACGTAATAAAAGACCCTAATCCGATTTATTTGACCCAAACCCGTTTCTTTTCACCCAAACCCAATGTTTTCACCCAAATTCATTTTATTTTACCCTAGTCCATTTATTTCACCCACCCGTTTCCTTTTTCTAAGAACACCAAAACCTAATATAAAAAATCGTCTGTAAATCCTAATTTTAGCTAAAGATTTCTTCAATTTTGTAGTGTTTTTGAAGCATCCTTGTAGTTTTAATCATCTAATCAAGCTTTCACTGTCATATTTGAAGAACATTGGTGTGTTGTCGATCGAGGCGTTCATCGTTTGGTGGAAGCAAATCGGTGGTTACTAGGGTTTGGTGGCAGTGGCGAATCTAAACCTAAAAAATAGGGCACCGGAACCCATGGTCTCTTCGTAAAACTAGATATTTTATGCATATATTTTCTAAAATTTGTATATTATTATATTCTTGCACCCGTGCTATAAGAAGTCTATTTGGTCCACATGGTTAAATGTTGAGCTTTCTACCTTTAATTCTCACTTAATACAGTTTTCTTGATGCATCCATGTTCGGATCAATTCTCACTTAATACATTTTTCTGGGTGCACCCATGTTTGAAAAATCCTAGATTCACCTCTGTTTGGTGGGTACTCCGGCGAGTTTTATAGTGCCGGTAGGAGCAACAATGGAAGATCTACCATGAATAACAACTCACAAAGGCCTTATTCTTCACCGCTATCGGGTATTTTGCCTGACTCGGTTACACAGATCGTTCATCAAGGGAGACCCAATTTAATTGGGAAGCGATCTCTTGCGGAGTTTCAATAACAATAATAATTGCAGTTTCTACAACTTCAACAACAACAACAGCAACAGATGATGCTACTTCAACAACAACAACAACAAGGACTTGGGTTTTATCTCTGTAACGTAAAACCCAGAAGTTATCAGCAGTCTTCTCCAATGTCTTTTTTTTCCCCTGTAGATTTTTCTGTTGCTGCTGCTGCTTCTTCAATTTCATCTCAATTTTCTTAGAATTCAAGTGTCTCTACGATGATAAACACGCGCCACGCTCTACCTGTTCTGCAGCAATTTCGGTCACAACCTGCTAATATTTGTGGGTTTTTATCTCTAGGTATTCAGAATTATTCTATAGGGGTTTCGTCTCTAAATCCGGTTCAAAACAGAGCATCCATCGGAGTACAGGAATTGTTGTCTCAGGAATCGGATAAAAAGATGATGAATTGTCTTCAAGAGCTTGAGAAACAACTTTTAGACAACAACGATGAAGAAGAGAAAGGCGATACAGTTTCAGTCGTCACCAACAACGAGTGGTCGGAGACATAGTACTTCACAAATCCATGTTTGCATAGTACTTCCATGTCTGCAGAACATAGTACTTCACAAATTCATGTTTGCATCGCACCTCTTCCAATTCATGACCTTCCTCTTGCAAACAGAGCCTAGTCAAGCTTATTCGAGCCATTGTAGCACCTTAATAAGAATTACCGCAAATCAAACAATTAAAAATTCAAAATACGAAATAGATAGAAACAAATCAAAATGAAAAAAAGAGGAATAAATCAAAATGGAAAAGAGATGAATGAATAATAATGAAAAAGAGTTACCTTTGATTCAAAAGTAGGAATTTTGAACTATGTTTGAATTTAGGGTTCTTGATTCAAATTTTTGGGTGAAAATTTAGGGTTCTTGTTCATTAGGGTCGGGTGGGTGGGTTATATGAAGAGAATGGGAATATAACTGTTGGGTTGAGTTTTTTTAATTAAAAAAATAAATAAAAATGACTTTACTAGCGTGTTGACGCGCTCAACTATGTGGAGCGAAACGCGCCCTGGGTTGGGTGAAGGAAGGAGGAAATAAATATACTTTTATGTACTTAAGGTGTGTAATAGGTCGCCCCATTAGTTAAAATGTGTAAATGACTTTTGGGTACAAGTTTAGGGGGTAATTTATGCTTTTTGCCAATTATGATCGACAAACACAATTTATGGATATGATTTATATGTTATAGTTTTAATTACATACAAATAAAATCATCGTTAACATAAAATATGTAATGTATATCAATTATTAAAAAATAATTTTTATGAATAACCATTGATAAATATGTTTTAGAATATGTTTTTCAAAACTTCAAATTAAAAACATAAAGTCACCACTTTGTTTCGAATTTTTAAAAAGACACCTTAACTTTGCAAACGTCCTATTACCCTACAAAAGTCTTAAATACCTTTGTAAATGGACCATTTTGACCCATTTTCTCCTAATATTTTGTGAACACGCAAATAACGTGTGTGAATGTAACAATTTACTTCCCAAAATCAATTAAAAAATGCCACGTTTAAGTTAATTTCTCTATTAATTAATTAAATTATAAAATACACCTTCTTTCCCAATTTTTTGAGTTTATTTTCATGTCTGCTATCAAATTCATCTACAAATGACAACTTCATCCGAAAAAGTCGAAGACAAAAGGATATAGTGACCCTGACCTATCTTTATTTTCTAATGGTGGATGGGTCTATCGGCTTCAACCGTCGCCGGAGCTCAAAAGCGTATAAAATTCATATCTTCGCTAGTGTGTCTTCCATGAAGAAAACAAGCGATGTTGTCGATGTATTCAATATCGGAGAGTTTGATTATTCTTCTCATATTCCAGATGAGTGTTTAGCTTCCATTTTCTTAGTTCAGGTGACCTAAAAAGTTCTTCCTTCATCTGTCGTTGTTGGCATCGTTTCGATGGGAAGAGTCGTCACCGTCTCTCGCTTAATGCGTAGTCAAAACTTGTGGCTGTTGTTCCTTTGATTTTTTCTAGGTTTGATTCGGTACCGAAACTCGCCTTGAAATATGATCGTAGATCTAGTATTTGTGATTTCTTCAACAAAATCACTTTTAATAATACTTAAATTTAATTAAAATGGGTCAAAGGGGGTGAACATCATGCACACCTTCATAGATGCTAAAATGGGTCAAAATTGCCTATTTACAAATGTATTTAATACTTTTGTGGAGTAATATGACGCTTGCAAAGTTAAGGTATCTTTTTTAAAATTCGAAACAACTTCAATGGTGACTTGATGTCTTTTCTCTATTTGGAGTTTAAAGTTTGAAATAATAGGCTAATCGAGTAAATAGAGAAAATTCAAAAGTAATCTTTTGGAACCAAATATTTTGTAGCAACACAAATATATGTCTTTGGGTGTTATGGACGAAAAATGAGAAATAGATGGATGAAATTGCAACTTCCCTAAAAGTTTGAGGGTCAATATAACTTTCAAACCAGAAGTAAAACCCTAATAGCAGGAACTGAGCTCACTGAACTGAGAGTGAAGTTCATCTCCGACGATCTCATCTCCGGCGACTTCGAAAACACGCCGATCTCCGTTGAAGGTATTCGGTTTATCTTGCTTTATCTCATTATATAGTAGTTCCACAACCCTCAGCTCTCCGTTTTTATCTGCTACGTTTCTTAGTTTTCTGGTGTAGAAGAAAAGCACAGGAAGGAAAATTCTCATGCAAATGCAAATCCTAAGGTTTTGAGTTACTAAAATTGATAGAAAAGGAAAAACTGAAATAGTTTAACTAGCTATGATATGAAGTTACTGACAGCTAAAATTTATGATCTTTGTTTGTCTTGTTGTATTTGGTTGTTAACAATTTTACATCCGTTCGGTGAGTGGTGGAGCTAGTATCTTCACTGAGTAGTTCAAAATATGGATAAGTAAACACATGGAGAAGTCAAAGGAGGTTCAACATCAACCATATATACGAAAAAATAATTTTAATCACGTATATTTTCAGCCAAAATGATTCGGATGAACCTCCTAGGCCCTATTTGGCTCCAACCCTGCGTTCCGTTTTGGTGATGATACCTTTATGACCAATATTTTGGAAATGATATGTCCAAAAAAGGTGTCTTTTGAAAGCACATGACTTTTCATGAAAGGATGGTTAGTTGATGAGTGTTTTCAATACGTAATGTATATCGTAAGATCAATCCAATATTCATGTCATCCGGAAATTGTAGAGTCTGGGGTAAATCTTCGGAAGTGCATCCTAAGTTAACCAAAAGAAAGAGCAAGTTATGGTGTTTCTGAGCCTTTCCCTGTAATAATTTGCCAACTCATCCCCTTGGTTCATGCAAACCACAAAACGTCAGTCATTTCTTAGGGGAGGGAAAATGTAGTTTGGTATGGTTAATTACTGCTCATTACGGAAACTCTAAAATGCGAATTGAAATTTTATGACTTTTTCTTTGATCATGAGATCAGTTATCAAATACAGAAATTCAGATTTCATGGCTATCACACCCATCTTGGTGTTCATTGAAGATACTACATTTAATGCTCATTTTCTTATCCTTTAAACATTAGAAATTCATGCGAACTTATTCTTGTTCTTGTTTTGCTCTCTCTTTTTTTTGGTGGGTGGGTTTGAGTGCTTAGCTATTCACCTTTCTCAGATAGGTATCCAGTGGTTCTTGGGTTAGTGTGCTTCATGGACAATTAAGTTAGATAATTTTCCACTGACTAAAAAAAGAGGTTAGAATTGTGTTTTGCGGATCCTTATTGGGAGTTGATATTTTTCCTTCTTTGTATGTGTTTTGTCATTCCCATTTGTGTATCTGTTTTACTCTTTCTGTCTCAGGTGTGTTTCAAGGATAATTCAAACTGACATATTGAGAATTTCCTTTGTGTTGCTTATCAGAAGAACAAAATGTCCTTTGTTTTCTTTTGTGTTCTCAGAAGAACAAAGTTTCCTTTGTTTTCTTTTGCGTTATCAGAAGAACATAGCATCCTTTACTCTCAAAATATTTTTTTTTAAACCTTCAAAAAGTTTTAGAGCACTGGACCTGTATACCATGGGGTACCTCGGAACTTCTAAAGAATATTACTATCTAAAAACTGTTTCCAACTTCAGGGCTACTAAGAAAATGTCTCGATGTGTTACAGCATTTTGGAGTATGATTCCTTCAATGAGTGAACTTCTTGGTTGAGTTGGCTTTGATTACCTGCAATGTGCATCTTGTCGTAGTTTTTCATTTTCCAAGATTTGATGTAATTCAGTTCTGTGATTCCTGAAGTTGGTTGAATCAAGAGAAGACAAAAGATGCCACTATACGACTGTATGCTGTTACTGAAACCGCATGTAAAGAAGGAGGCTATGATGGACCTCGTTGCAAAAGTTGGGAAGCATGTCTATCGAAAAAATGGCGTCCTTACAGATCTAAAGTCATTTGGAACTGTTCAACTGGGTTATGGCATTAAGAAACTAGATGGAAGATACTATCAGGTGTGTTTCTCTTGATATCCTTTTACTTTCAGTAATGTTATAATCTCTCCCCTCCTCCACCCCGGTAGGTAAGTGATTTATTAGAAAGTCCCTGTATTTAACCTTGCAAGGTCCCCACCCCAAAAAAAGAAGTATGCCAGAGAAATTCCCAAAACAAAACCTGCTTAGCAAGGCTCTTTTTTCCACTCCCCCTGATCTGCCCAAATTTCAAATGGCTGCATGTCAAGGCTAAGAATACTATTGTGTACATTTATAATGCGGATTAACTGAGTGTCAGATGCTACACATGCAAACAGGCAATCATGTTAGATGAAACCAGTTTCAGATCAAAACTTAAAATTAAGGTACTTGTAAAAAAGATTTTTTTTTTTTGAGAAACTCAACTTGTATTATAAACAAAAGAATACACAAGGAGTGTTCTAGTAATACTTACATCCAAAAGTTGCAAAAGAAAGAAGAACTCCTATGAAGGTCATAAGAACTCTAAAATACTAGGAATATCCTCTGCATCTTGAGAATTGTAAAAAAGATTTAAAATTTAGATATGATCAATTCAAAGGAACCACCACAGAAGTATTGTCTGTTGGTGAATCTTACACTGCTTCCTTGAATCTCAAGCATTTGTCAAGGTAAATCCATAAAGTACTCGTAAAATATTTCAAATATGATTGTCATCTGACCTTTAGCCCTTCAATTTTTCACTTTTATGTCTGGCATTTTTAAGAATTAATCCCTTTAACTGCTGTGAGAGAGCTATTTAGCCCCAACCTCATATTTTTTCTGTGCCGCTTTCCATTATCTTGGTGCATGACAAAACAAACTCCAAATTCGTTTAGGTACTGTTGCGATGACCACACCTCTGTATTCCTTTTCTGTGATGCACACATGACAATTTTTCTCAGAGACCTTTAGAACTAAGCTTTTTCTTCTGTATATTTGCAAAGCAGTACAAAAGAAGTCTGTCAAGGTATTTGATTATTGTTACTAACTTTTAAGGATATTGCATGTTTCTTAGGGTCAACTGATGCAAATGACAGTGATGACACCACCCAGTTTAAACAATGAACTGCATTACCTGAACAAAGAAGACCGCTTGCTCCGTTGGCTTTTGGTTAAGCATCGAGACATCAAATTTGGATTTGACTTGTTGGGTGAAGATGATGATGGCAAGGCTGAACTAAGCAAGTTTAGGAGCAACATGTATGAGGAGGAAGAAGAAGAAGAAGATGATGACGATGACGACGACGATGAGTATAATACTAATGAAGCCGAGACAAACAAACTAGAAAGCTGATGAATTTCACTCTGTGCTCAGTGCTCACACCCTTTTTTCTCAATTTGATCAGCAGTCAGACTCATCGTTCCATCTCAATGAACATGATATTGTTCGTCAAAAGCTACGTGGAGTCTCGTGGCCAACGATTTTGTAGTGCATGCCTTTTGTTGCCTAAAAAACTAGTTATACAGGATAATTTTCTTAGAATAATCCAGTTTGCAAACAAATTAGTTAAGTTCATTGTATGATTTCAAAGCTCAGTAATGAATTGATCCATTTTAGTTGGATACTGGAATGTGCTAACACCAAATAAGTGAATATAATGTCACCCTTCATTTTTCACACTTTTAATGTCCTTTAGTTTTATTATGTTAAAATGTCAAATTTTGTTTATCAACCCAGGGTTGGTGAAGGTTGTTGATCATGCAGTTTGAGTTGTGGAAGCAGCCACTTGTGTTAGTATTTGTAGATTGTCTTCATCACACTCATTTGGGTGTCATCCTACTTTGAACTCTGAACACGGAATATTTTGTACACATAACTGCCATTGTTAATTTCAAAGCCTAAAGGAATATACAACTATAGTATAGTCATTATGATTTGACCATAAGTTAACTAATTTATGGGATTTGAGCAAAGTACAAGATTAGTTGATTGAAGATGAAAGTGTGCGTTGAAAAATGCTTGGGCAATTAGTTTCTTGATCACTTTTTCTTACATTTTTTGTATCATTGTATTATTAAAAAAACAGATTGTTTTATTTTCTTACTAAGCTACTATATCATATTTATTTGGTGTGAAATAAAATTAAATAATTGTGGTTGTTCGAGAAGGTAATGGTCTTTTCATCATTAAATAGAAGTTTCGTATTTGACTTAGAAGAGCGAAAATTATAGAAAAGTCTCGAACGAATTTTTATTTCATTAAGGATTATATTTAATTTTCACATAATAACTCTTGTATATCTAAGTTCAATGTGAATTTCGTTAAGGATTATGTTTAATTTTTACATAATAACTCTTGTATATCTAAGTTCAATGTGAATTTAGATTAACAAAACATTTAGTTTTAAAAATCTTAAATATAAAAATTTGAGTATAGTTTAATGGCTGATAAAGTAGATGAAACTCATGTGAGATCAACATTTATATTTCAGCTATAACAAATAATATTAGTTAATTTATTTTAAACGTTCATATATTTAAGTTTTGATAAATAAAATTATTTATACAAATGAGTTAAGCTTCGGAAAAAGCCTCTATACCTTCACGAGATAGTGATAAGATCTGTGTACACTCTACTTTCTCTATATACAATTTAGTGCGATTTCACTATTATGTTGTTGTTGTAAATGAGTTAGGCTCATATAATCAACGACATAATACATCGACAATCTCTTAAATTTGTCAGAAAAAATTATTTATACGTTCGAACTACATCTTACTCCAATTAAACGTTTGAATACATGATAAAGTGTTCCTATTAGACACTTATAATTCAAAATTTGAATTTTTTTTTGTACATTCTCAAACATCTATTAACAAGTTAAGTTAACCACATAATAAGCAAATCAACCTAAATCAAAACATGGATAAGTTTTATCGTTATGTATCAAGTTTAAATTTCAACGGAAACAAAAGCACTAACAAATTCTTTCCGTCTGTCTTATCTTTGGTGAAAAGAGTTATCTGGTCTCAATTACTCCGGGGAAGTGACACATATCATGTGAAATCAGTCAAGGCGCGTGAATTCAGACACATAATTTTTTTCGCCCAAAATTTAAATAAAATTTGTTTAGATATTCATTGGAACCATAATTTGAGTGTCTAAACGAAATCATATAATTATAGGTTAGATATATATAATTACATCATCATTACACAACTTTGCATTTTGCATTTCCTCCTTCACACACACAATTGCTACTTTGCTTCAAGGGTTTCGAGCTTGTGTAAATTCTCTCCATTTCTCCGATCTCTCAATCGGAATTCAAATCCCTAGAATTCGTTTTCCATCAATACAATCTCACCTCAGATTTCATAAATCTAGAAGGATCTAGAACGAAATCCTCAATTCGGAAAATCGTTTTCCATTTCTTCGAAAAAAATAATCAGAAATTGATACTTTAAGCGACGTTCTGGTGATGTGAAAGCTCATTTTTTTGGTTTGTTTGATGATAAGGAAAGTTCTGGAAGAGTTGAGGATTTGGATTTGGATTGATTTCGTTGCTTAGAGAGTTGAAGAGGGTAAAAAAAATGGATGTGGATTTAATTGGTGATGTATTGAGGCTTGATGCTGAACTGTTGCAGCTTCCTGATGTTTCGTCGTTTGCTATCAAGGATAACCCTTTTGTTGCCCAGAAGCTTTTTGATCAATGGCTATCGCTCCCGGACACGACACCTTTGGTAGTTCTACAGTACCTTATTTTGCTAATCATTTGTGTATCTTTTGGTGTATTAGGAATTAGATTTTGGTAGCATCTTGAGCTTACTGAGGACATGACCTTAGGTTGGAGAGTTTGGATGTTGTGGAATAAGGTAGAAGGTTAGTTGGTAGTTGAGTCTAGCTTTCCTGTGATATATGCGTGGTGGTCATACTTGGACCTTCCTTCTTACCAGTAGTGTTAGCTCTACGTCACCTTTGGTAGTTCCACCGTGCTTAATTTTGCTGATATTTTTGTTTTGTTTTGTTTTTTGATGTATTAGGAATTAGATTCTGAAATTTTAATTTGGGTCAATTCTTTTTTTTCCATAACTTGGTTGATATGGTGAATAAGTGAAGGATTTTGGGCTATGAATGATTTGTAATTCATGTTAAGTATGGAACATTGTAGCCAAAATGACAAAGTTGGAATGCACCTTGGTGTGGCCTGGTGGTCTTTGAAGTGGGTTGAGCACCTTGAGGTCCACTAGAAAGTAGAAACAAAAACACTAGGTGATTTCTTTCTATCCATTGTAGCCTTAGTGGACAGAGTTGCCTTGTACTTAGTGGTGGGAGCTGGCAGGGTATTAGTCGAGGTGTGCAAAAGCCGGCCCAGACACCACGGTTTTCAAAAAAAAAAGAGGACAAGTTGGAAAAGAAGTGAAAGGGAAATTAATATTTTTGTGGTTGGTATAACTGACAATTCCCTTGTGAATTAGCTACTCTACCCCCAGTTGGCTCATAGATTCAAACTGGTTGGATTGCCATCCCGCCAGCCTGCCACCCTTTACCCGGGTCATGCTCAAGTACCAGGCTGCAAGACCAGGCATTTTTTGTTTTTTCGAAGAAAATTGTGAAGTGTAGTTACAAGCAGTACTTTCAAGTTAGTGCGTTATTGCATCATAATGTGCTCCTATATGATCTGTCCTGTATCTCACAGAAGTGATTGTAACTACTATAATATGTTGACTTTATGAGAATGTTTAGTATATTATGTTGAGTGAAGTATCATGTTGAGTGAATGTACTGTCAAGTCCTCTAGGGTGAGGAATGATTAGAAGGCACCGTCGAGATGTATTAACCATTTTTGTGTGGAGTGTAGAAGAAAGATTTCAATAGTTTGTTGCAATTCTGTGCTCTTTCGCTGAGTTCTTTTATCTACTTTTGTTATGATTGTACATTCTTTGGATCTCCAGGATCAATTGTGTTTCTTTTGTTTGAGTGTACTCTTGTTCTTTACCAACAAAATTCCAGCATTGCTCAGAGTTTGAATAATAATATGCATATAAGACTACAACAGCTTGTTGCAGTCGCTGACAATGGAATCACTGTGTTCATGGAACTACCATCTCTGAGAAGCTTTCCCAGGATGATGGAGATGTGGTGGTGCTCTGGTTTAATGGAGACTCTTCTTAAATTTTTGTATTGTTGGTGATGAACAGTGATAGTAATGCTTGAGGATGTTCGGCATTGTATTGTATTATTGGTTCTTTGGATGTTCACACGTGTTTGAGCTTTTAAGAATTGAACATTGAACTGATGGACTATTGAACATCCATGTGGATTTTTCTCAGTACTGGGGGCCTATGATGCTTTGTGCTGTCTGCCCTGCATTATTTCAAATAGAAGCGATGATATGTGCATTTCCCCCCGTTTCTTTTAAATATAGTTGTTGATCTCAGGTTGATTGGCAAATGGAAAGTAATCTGTTTCACTACATGCAGGTGAAAAATTTGCTTAATAATGCTAAAGCTGGTGGTCCCTTGAATGCCACTGGAACTTCTTCCAGCACAAATGTAGCAACAAGCAGTTCTTTGCCGTCTATGTTTCCGGCTGGAAGTACCCCTCCGCTTTCCCCAAGAAGTTCATCTGGTTCGCCGCGAACAACGAGACCCAGGGCAGGCCCCTCTATGTTAGGATCCCCTTTGAAATTAGTGAACGAGCCTGTTAAAGAGCTAATACCACAGGTATGGAAACGTTGCATAACTAATTCAGAGTGATGCCTTTGTTTTTTTTGGCACAGACAGATTGTGATGATTTCTCCTTTTTGATCAAATGCATATGATGATAGCAGTTCTATTTTCAAAATGGCCGTCCACCTCCAAATGAATTGAAGGAACGCTGCTTGTTTAGAATAAACCAGTTTTTCTATGGTCACACGGATGGACTACAAATGGATGGTAAGGTTCCCCCTTTTTTCTTGGGTGGGGGTAGGGGCGGGGTAATAAACCAAATATAAGCATAATACTAAGCTGGATCACGTATTTTTTTATAAGAAAATGTTTCTTGATACTTAAAGAGAGGTTTATCATTATTTATTCTAGCTATATGGGCAGTTGACCTTTATGATGCGACTTATTATTATTTATTGTGCATTTTGACATTCCATTTAAGTTATTTTTTCCTTGGTTGTCAGAATTTAAACCAATTACTAAGGAAATATGCAAGTTGCCATCATTCTTCTCCACAGTTCTTTTTAGGAAGATTGATGTTGATAGAACAGGCATCATAACAAGGTAAATGTTATCTTTCTTCTGAATTCTCGAGATGATTCGTTAACTCTTTTGGGTATTTCCTAGAAGGTCATCTGCACCTTCAGAAAGTGGAAATGAAAATATGGGATGAAGGCCATCCCTTCTTCCTTTAACATCTTTCTATGTCTTTTTGTCCTCTTCTAACATGTTTCTATAAGATATATAAGAATACATTTTCTTGAACAGATATCCTTCTATATGTTTTTGAAGTTCGATTGACGTAGGGGAGGAATTATTTCATAGGAGTTTTTTCCTCAAACATATAAAGTGTATTATCTTTTTTTTTTTAAGGTTCTCAAGTTAGTCAGATCTGTTGCATTGTGACAGAACATTGTTATTCTGGATTGTTTGCCTTAGCTGCCTCAATTTCAGTTTGAGATGGGTTTGATGTATATTCAGGGGCGGCTGGCAAGGCTTGTCAAAAAGTCCTTGGCCTTAGGCCCCCAATTTTAGGGGGCCCCATTTTTTAGTTAATTAGGTAGGATTAAATTAAAAAAAAAAAAAATTAGAACTAAGACAATAAATGCAAAGGCCCCATTTTTTAGTTAATTAGGAAAGATTAAATTTAAAAAAAAAAAAAATTAGAACTAAGACAATAAATGCAAAGGCCCCATTTTTTAGTTAATTAGAAAAGATTAAATTTAAAAAAAATAAAATTGTTAGAGCTAATAAGTCAATAGTGAAACGGCTAAATGAGGTGATAGTCATAGATATGACCATGACTTTTTAACTTTCCCATAAAAAATTGAAAAGTTGTGTACTTTTTTTTAACTTACAAGTTATCTTCTTTTTTTTACCTTATTTTGTTTTCTAATTTTATTTTTATATATTCTATCCTCCTCCCTTCTATTTCTTCTCACTTTCTCTTTTCTAATCTTACATCTCTCTCTTATTCAAAGCTAAAAAAATTTACTTGTTCTATTGATAATTTATATTTTAAATTTGGAGAAAACTATATTGCAGCAGCCCGATTCATTTTCGGAAATCAAGTCTTCATAGCTTTTGA
>JAJONZ010020573.1:0-52800 GCA_029582445.1 Solanum paucissectum
GCCTTGCCGGCCGATGACTTAATTTTAAGCCGAGATATACTTGTTTGATTTCTTGATTGCGTGTGGCTGCCATGCGCTAGTAGCAAATGGTTCAGCAGGGTCGGCTCGGGCCTGAGTTTTGGCATTAGGAGCTAGTTGCACCCCTTGAGTTTGGGGTGTGACACAAACCCTTTATCCCCATACCCATATTAGGGAGTTTTCCACCATAATTTCCAGATGAAAACCCTCCCCCATCGATAAAGACACACTAGTTTATGTTCTACGGATTGAAAAATGGATTCAGGGAGTTAAAACCTTACCTTTAGGGTCAAGAATGGTGAAAAACTGTCAAGAAAACACCTGAGGTCATCTCCTAGCTCTCAAAGTCGAAATGTTCAGAATAAAACGTTTTTGGGGTTTATTTTTTACTTAATTCGCGACTAGCCCGCTATGACGGTACCCATCTTGCCATAGCGGCCCCGCCCCGGTGGGAATAATCCTTCCTTAGCGGTTTGTATGGAAATAGAGAGATAAATAAAGATTTCCAAGGCCCCTATTTCACAACACACCTTCAACCAATGACACTTAGAAACTACCAGTTCACGCTAAGATCAGTTTCGGGAGTTCTACTCGCCCAAATTTAATTTCGTAAAGTCGTACAGGTTCCTTAACATCTTAGTTATCTACTCATGTGATAAAAATCATAATTAGATCATCCAATTGTTACCTTATTTCCCTATACGTTACTCACTCCGATTTCGTCCAAATCTGAACTAGGTTGGGAAATTCCAAGTTACTACGCAAAAGTTTTCCAGCCCAAAAGTTTCCCCGTTGGCTTTTCTATAACGACGGGAACCGGTCATTATAATAGATGTCAATTTACCCATCACTCGTCCCTGAGTGACAAAATTAGGAAAATAGGCTAAAGAAAGAATGGAGTAGTACCTAAATCGACGAACAATTGGGGATACTTGTCTCGTATATTCTTCTCGGTTTCCCAAGTAGCTTCCTCAACTGGACGATGCTTCCATTGAAATTTTACGGACTTAATCTCCTTGGTCCTCAGCTTCCGGACATCACGATCAAAGATTTCAATCGGTTCCTCCTTATATTGGAGGTCTTTATCAAATAGAATTGAGTCCCACTTAATGATGTAATCCCCGTCACCATGATATCTCTTCAACATGGATACATGGAATACCGGATGAACTCCCAATAGGTTAGGAGGTAAAGCCAATCTATAAGCCACTGGCCCTAGACATTCAATAACCTTAAAAGGAAAAATGTATCGCGGACTTAGCTTGCCCTTCTAGCTGAATCTCATCACCCCTTTCGTGGGAGATACCTTGAGAAGAATATTCTCACCAGTTTGAAATGTCATGTCTCTTACCTTATGATCCACATACTTCTTCTGTCTACTCTGGGCTGCTAGAAGCTTAGCTTGAATACTCTTCAACTTATCTTAATCATACTTCACTAAATCAACCCCCAAGGTTTCACATCTCTAGCCTCGAACCATCATATGGGTGATCTACATCCCCTCCCATAAAGTGCCTCAAACGGTGCCATATCAATGCTGGAGTGGTAACTATTGTTATAGGAGAATTCACATAAAGGTAAGAACTTATCCCAATGTCCCTCAAAGTCAATGATACATGCGCTCAACATGTCTTTTGACACTTGAATAGTCCTCTCCTACTGCCAATCCATCTTTGGATGGAAAGCGGCACTAAAATTGAGTTGTGTTCCCAATTCATCATGTAATTTGCTCCAAAACTTAGAGGTAAATTGCGTACCACGGTCTGAGATGATAGAAAGGGGCACCCCATGCAACCTCACTATCTCTTTCACATATACCTTAAGTAGCTCCATCCATCTTCGATGTCTCAAATTTAGATCCTTTTTGTAGCGACCCTTTCGGAGGAATACTATTACTTAACGAGAAACCTAGTTTAATACTTGCGACATTTAAAAGAGATTAATGAAGGGCATATTGATTTTAATCTAGTAGAGGGATTAGGTTCATAACGAATAATTTATTTAAGGATATACATCTTGCCTATTTAAACATTTATTTGATGTTAAAATTGACATGGCGCAGAATTTAACTTATGACGGAAAAACCCTCCCAGAATAATTTAAGCAAATAACTGACGAGCTTTTCATGCATATATTATCCTCACACTTAAGGATAAGATAACAAGAATATTACCAACTTCCAAGTATAAAAATCAGTCGGTTCATGCTTCACACAAACATTCAAAACTAATAGCAAATTTCGTATATTACAAGACTTGGGTTTACACACCCCAAAAGAACAAAACATATAGACATACTTATATTACAATCCATGGTGACATGATCAAATTAGTCCTCAAAATTTCATGTAAATATACAACACATAGATCATGTACAAGTCCCAAGGATTAAACAAAATATAGATGCCTATATGCAAATGTGATATTCCTTAAGGCTCTCAAAATCTCCATCTCCAATGGCTAGCTTCATGCATCCTCTCGAACATTTCCTATGATAGAAACAACTATCGCTAAGCATATAGCTTAGTGGTCCAAAAACTATAGGTTCGGAGTCCTCAGATTCACCAAGTTACCTTTCTCAAGTAATGGGAAACATAATTGAACATAATAAATAAATCAAGTAAACAATGTATAAAGAGTATCAAGTTCGATATTTAAAGATCCAAATGTCAAGAACGCTCATAGCACCATTTTCCAAGAGATTCAACAACAAGGCTCGCCCAATATATACATCATGTTGTCACACCAGGCACAAGCAGGTATCAAGAAGGGCCGACGCCCTATATCAAGAAGGGTCAAACCCCAATAAACAAGAGAACCAAGAACCATATTAAAAATGGCTTTCTAGCTCGTACTTAAAATGGACAACTTCCATTCTTAAGATGGACTAAAAATCCAAAGTCAAGATGGCAAATAATCTGAATCAAGAGGAATACCAATAGTGACAAAGTCACAGCCACAAGAAGGACAGGGTACCAACAAGAGTGCCAAGTGATCAAACAATCCGTACAAGTGGGCGAGTTGCACAAACGTCTTTATAACCTTCATGAAAGATATAGATACATCTCTTAGGGTTGCAAAAAAACAAGAATCACCGCACAATATATTTTGTACAAACAGATATATTCAAAACATTAACAGTTGTTCATACAGGATTTGTAATTTCAAAATCTGGACAGAACTTGTCATATGTTGCGTCCCATATTGCGAATTAATAACAACTAAATTAGAGTTTTACATAAACATAAGCGTTGTAGGTATACAAATTATCTTTCCAAATCATATTTATTCACTGTAAACTAAGTTCTATAGAAAGAGATATGCATAAACTACCAAACACTACCCAGCTCAGGAACATATTTCGTCACTTACCAAAAAGAAGTGTGTGTCGAATTCCAGCCAAAAGGGCCAAGTTTTTATCTTGTGATTTTGAGAGTAATATGGTTAGAGAGAGTTCACAAGGTTTCTTAGAGCTAAGGAACATGAATTTCACTATAGAGGAGGTGTAAACATATAGTCACCAAAAGTGATGTTTATCCCCTTTACAACTGTCCTTCAAAGGTGATGCCCAAATAATTATGTGCTGCCCAAAATGCATACATATACACCTATATATATATATATATCCCACACCTCCTTTTAAAGTTATACATAATTCTAATTAGAATATTACGAAAATACCCCAATACAATACCTTAAAATACGATCACAATTTATGTTAAGCAACTTTTCAATTATCACAAAATTTCAAGTTCTCAAAATGAGAATAAAACATATTGTAGTAGTTAAGCAATGGTAAATCAACATGCGACTCTTGGTTAGTATTTTGGGGCCTTACAACTCTCTCCCCCTTGAAGAAATTTCGTCTCGAAATTTACCTTACACTAGTTCCGGAACAAGTGCGGATATTGGGTCCTGATGTCTTCTTCTCTTTCCCAGGTAGCTTCTTTTCCAAAATGGTTCCTCCAAAGTACCTTTACTAAGGGGATTCTCTTGTTCCTAAGTTGCTTTACTTCTCGAGCTTGAATTAGAATAGGTTCTTCATTATACGTCAAGTCAGGATTAACCTCAATAGATTCAACTGGAAGAACATGAGATGGATCAGACCGATATCTTTTGAGAATAGAAACATGGAAGACATTGTGGATCTTGTCTAACTCAGGTGGCAAAGCCAATTTATATGCAACTGGTCCAACCCTTTCAAGTATCTCATAAGGTTCAATAAATCGGGGACTAAGTTTTCCTTTTTTTCAAAATCTCATAATCTTTTTCCATGGAGACACCTTTAAGAATACTTTATCTCCCACTTGATATTCAATGTGACGCCTTTTAAGATCAGCGCACGACTTTTGTCTATCCGAAGAAATTTTTAGACGATCCTTGTTAATTTTTACCTTGTCCTCTATTTGTTGCACAATTTCAGGACCAATAAGTTTCATGTCACCAACTTCACTCCAACAAAGAGAGGTCCGACATTTCTTTCCGTACAAGGCTTCATAGGGAAGCATTCCAATACTCGATTGATAACTGTTATTGTAAGAAAATTCTATCAAAGCCAAGTGTTTGTCCCAACTACCCTCAAACTCCATAATGCAAGCTAGAAGCATATCCTCCAAAATTTGTATCACCCTTTCCGATTGGCCGTCTGTCTGAGGATGGAACGAAGTGCTAAATTTCAGCTTAGTACCTAAAGCTTCCTGTAAGCTACCCCAAAATCTAGATGTAAACCTTGGGTCTCGGTCAGATACAATAGACATACGGATCCCATGTAGTCTTACAATCTCATTAATGTACAACTCGGCTAAACGCTCAAGTGAGTAATCCATTCTAATTGCTAAGAAGTGAGAACTCTTGGTTAGCCTGTCCACAATCACCCATATTGCATCATGATTTCTTTGGGTGCGAGGAAGTCCAGAAACAAAGTCCATAGTTATTCTCTCCCATTTCCATTCCAGCATCGACTGGGATCTGATGTTCTGTCTTTACTTATTGACAAACCAAACTTTGAAAATGAACTCCGCAATGTCTCTCTTCATACCACTCCACCAATAATGTTCTTTGATGGTCTGGTACATCTTTGTACCTCCAGGATGCATTGCATATGGTGAAGTATGTGTTTCATTCAGTATTTTTCTCCTCAATTTGTCATCATTAGGGACGCATAACCTGTTCTGATAAAATAAGACACCATCCTCTGTTAATGTAAAATCAAGTTTTCCCCCATTTTGAACTTCTCTGGTTAGTTTTACAAGTTTCTCATCTAACTTTTGTGTTTCTTTCACCTGTTCAAGTAATATTGGATTTACTTACAAATTAGCAATAACTGAACCATTTGAATCAGGTGTAAAACGAACATTCATGGCTCTTAACTCAAGGAGCAATGGTAAAGGACTCAAAGAAATGCTTGTGAAGGATTTTCAACTTAAGGAATCTACAACCACATTGGCTTTACCTCGATGATAATCAATTGTGCAGTCATAATCCTTGATGAGTTCAAGCCATCTACGTTGTTGAAGGTTTAGCTCCTTCTGAGTACCCAAGTACTTTAAGCTCTTGTGATTAGTAAATATATGACATTTCTCTCCATACAAATAATGCCGCCATATTTTTAAAGCAAAGACTATAGCAGCAATTTCAAGATAATGAGTAGGATAATTCAATTCATGAGGTTTTAATTTCCGAGAGGCGTAAGAAATAACCTTCCCTTCTTGCATCAAAACGCATCCTAGACCATTGTGAGAAGCATCATTGTATACTACATACTCTTTCCCTTCAATTGGTAGATTAAGTATAGGTGCTTGAGTCAACAAAGATTTGAGAGTTTCAAAGCTCTCTTGGCATTTGTCATTCCACTTAAACTTCACTTCCTTCTGCAAGTGTTTAGTCAATGGAGAGGCGATAATGGAAAAGTCTTTCACAAATCTTTTGTAGTATCCTGCTAAGCCCAAGAAACTTCTTACATCGGTTTGACTTTTGGGAGGTCTCCATTCAACAACTGCTTGTATCTTACTAGGATCCACCTTCACTCCTTCGGCTGATACAACATGTCCCAGAAACGTCACTTGATCAAGCCAAAATTCACACTTGGAAAGTTTAGCATAAAGTTCCTTCTCATTCAAAATTTGCAAAATAATTCGGAGGTGTTTATCATGGTCTTCACTATTTCTGGAAAATATTAAAATATCATCTATAAAAACAACCACAAACTGATCAAGATAAGGCTTGAATACTCGATTCATTAGATCCATGAATACCGCAGGAGCATTTTTCAATCCGAATGGCATCACCAAAAATTTATAATGACCATACCGAGTTCTAAAAGCAGTTTTAGGAATATCTTTCTCTCTAACACGCAGTTGGTGATATCCAGACCTTAAATCAATCTTTGAGAATACTTTAGCACCCTTCAGTTGGTCAAACAAATCATCGATCCTTGGTAGTGGATATCTATTCTTGATTGTTATTATGTTCAATTGTTTATAGTCAATACATAGCCTAAGAGTGCCATCTTTCTTCTATACGAATAAAACAGGGGCTCCCCAAGGAGAAACACTAGGTCGAATAAAACCTTTCTCGAGAAGTTCTTGCAATTGAGATTTCAATTCTCTTAATTCTGCCGGAGCCATTCTACAAGGAGTGATAGAAATAGGGTTAGATCCAGGAATAAGCTCGATTGGAAATTCAACCTCTCTTTCCGGGGGCAATCCAGGAAGGTTTTCTGGGAAGACTTCTGGGAAATCACATACAGCAGGTATGTCCTTGATACAAGGACTCTCCAAATATGTATCACCTATGTGAGCAAGGTATGCCCCACAACCTTGACGCATCAACTTTCTTTTCAAGGCTGCAGAAATAATACTAGATGTCCATGATCTTTCACCTTGTACAATGATGTGTTAAAATGTCGGATCTTTAAAAGTCACATGCTTAGACTACAATCTACCACTGAATGATATTTATAAATCTAATCCACCCCGATAATAACATAAAAATCCTTGAAGGCCATTTCAATCAAATCAGCAGGAAAGACTAGGTTTTGAATCACGAAGGGACAATCTTGGTAAACTCCATTACACACCACTTGATAACCCAAAGAACTCTCAACCAGCACATCGTAATTAAGTCTCACAAATTTCACATTTTCAGGAAGAACAAGTGATGAACAAATATAGGAATGTGTAGAACCAGGATCAAACAATCTAAACACACATAAGCCAAATAAGTGAAATTTACCAACAACCACGTCTTTTCCATCTTGATCATCCCTCTGCCTCATAGCATAAGCGCGTGCAGTAGCCCTTGGTCCACTAGCTTTATTCGCTTCACTTGCTCTTGCTGCTTGGGTGTTTTTAGGTCTTGCACCTTCATTAGTTTGAGGAGGATTAATAGAAGGCTTATGAACTGAGCCTTCAGTTCTCAAGGATGGAGCATTAGTAGGATTAGGACAATCCTTCACTTTATGATCAAAGCTCCCACAATTGAAACATGCACCAGAAGCTCTCCTGCAAGTACCATAATGATTATTTCCACATTGCGGACAAGTGGGAACACAAGGCTTGCCTTGGCCATAATTTGGAGTGCTAGCTGTAGAAAAATCTTATCTATTTTGCTTTTGGTGCGGTTGCCTATTATCACTACCAACCTTAGAATTATCAAACCTTCCCCTTTTTGATGATCCCCCAAAATCTGGTCTAGGCTTTCGGAATTTGTTTTCATTTCTACTAGCTTCTTCTTTATCAAGTCGTTCCCAAGTAAAAGCAGCAGACACTAACTTACAAAAGTTCTCATGTAGTAGGATCACCATATTCTTCTTAATGGAATCATTTAAACCATCTTCAAATTTCCTGCACTTGTCTTTTTCCTCTTTAATAATACCTCCTGCATAGCGACACAGCCTTAGAAACTTCTGTTCGTATTCAGCAATAGACATGCCTCGTTGCCTTAGATTCAAAAACTCCTTTTTCTTTGCATCACAATAAGCAGGTGGGACATACTTCATACGAAATTCCTTAAGAAAATCATCCCAAGTAAGAACCGTAGGTTTTACCTTGGCATTCGAAACACTTAACCACCAATCAGAAGAATCCTTTAATAGTAAAATAACATACTTAAATTTGGCTACATTTGAAAACTCCAACTGCTCAAACACCCTCTCCATATGCTCCAACCATTGTTCAGCATCAGTGGGATCAACAGTGCCTTCAAACTCCACACCACCCATTTTCCTCCTTTTCTCAAAGTTAATCCCATTGGGATCATGCATCGATTCAGCCATGTGGTGGAAGAATTCAGCCATTTGTTGAAAAGGAGGATTCATTGCTTGAGTACCGCGACTCATGTGAGGATGTGAACCAGCTCTTACACCCTGATGGTTTCCCACTTCAGACCCACTAGTGTGGGGAACATATTGATTCGATAAATGTTGTCCAACCCCTTCTAGTGCATGAGGTTGGGAAACTGAGGCACCCGAACCTTCATGAGCAGCTTCCATAGGTCGGTCAGAAGAAAAGGCCATAACTTAATTCCTTCAAAAGGGGAGATCACATTGCATTAGGGACATGTACTAGATGCATGTGCAATCTACATGTAATAAAAATATAACAAACCATGTAAGTGAACAAGAACTCTAAATAGGACCTTTTTGAAAGCAAACAAGTATACAAGTAATTCACAGCAAAAGTCCTAGAACCACAAACCTAGGTTCTGATACCAACACTTGTAGCGACCCTTTCAGAAGAATACTACCACTTAACGAGAAACCTAATTTAATACTTGCGACATTTAAAAGAGATTAATGAAGGGCATATTGATTTTAATCTAGTAGAGGGATTAGGTTCATGACGAATAATTTAGTTAAGGATATACATCTTGCCCATTTAAACATTTGTTTGATGTTAAAATTGACATGGCGCGGAATTTAACTTATGACGGAAAAACCCTCCCAGAATAATTTAAGCAAATAACTGACGAGCTTTTCATGAATATATTATCCTCACACTTAAGGATGAGATAACAAGAATATTACCAACTTTTGAGTACCGAAATCAGCCGGTTCATGCTTCACACAAACATTCAAAACTAATAGTAAATTTTGTATATTACAAGACTTGGGTTTACACACCCCAAAAGAACAAAACATATAGACATATTTATATTACAATCCATGGTGACATGATCAAATTCGTCCTCAAAATTTCATGTAAATATACAACACATGGATCATGTACAAGTCCCAAGGGTTAAACAAAATATAGATGCCTATATGCAAATGTGAACTTCCTTAAGGCTCTCAAAATCTCCATCTCCAATGGCCAGCTTCATGCATCCTCTCGATCATTTCCTACGATAGAAACTACTATCGCTAAGCATATAGCTTAGTGGTGCAAAAACTATAGGTTCGGAGCCCTCAGATTCACTAAGTTACCTTTCTCAAGTCATGGGCATCATAATTGAACATAATAAATAAATTAAGTAAACAATATATAAAGAGTATCAAGTTCGATATTTAAAGATCATAATGTCAAGAATGCTCATAGCACCATTTTCCAAGAGATTCAACTACAAGGCTCGTCCAATATATACATCATGTCGTCACACCAAGCACAAACAGGTATCAAGAAGGGCTGTCGCCCTGTATCAAGAAGGTTCAAAGCCCAATAATCAAGAGAAGTAAGAACTATATTAAAAATGGCTTTCTAGCTCGTACTTAAAATGGACAACTTCCATTCTTAAGACAGACTGAAAATCCATAGTCAAGATAGCAAATGATCCGAATCAAGAGGCATGCCAATAGTGACAAATTCACAGCCACAAGAATGACAGGGTCCCAACAAAACAAGTGTGCCAAGTGATCAAACAATCCGTACAAGTGCGCGAGTTACATAAGCGTCTTTAATGTCTTAAAGGATACCAACACGACAATGCAAAGTGTTAAGAGGTAACCAAGGTACCAAGATCAGCTTTCAGATATACCAGCAGTTAAAAGAGTGCAAGTACAAGTTTATACACAAACCTCAATGCTTTACCAAAGAAACAGTCCAACACAACTTCATGAGTTCAGACCGTAGACCAACTAACGTTTCAAGGTCCTCAACTTGTTCACGAGTATATCAAACCTTAAAAATACAATTAAATAACTTCTTTAATTCCTAGTATCTCAATAATGTCGAAGTAAAATAGGATTATCATCACAAGTAAGCTTAGCCTGTACAAACATGACTATTCTACCAAAACACTAATTCTGGCCAGCCTAGTACCTCATGTCGCAACTTAGATTTGAAAAGGAAAACAGAAAAACTAAACTTTATAACCTGCATGAAAGATGTAGATAAATCTCTTAGGGTTGCAAACAAACAAGAATCATTGCACAATATATTTTGTTCAAAAAGATATATTAAAAACATTAACAGTTGTTCATACAGGATTTGTAATTTAAAAATTTGGACAGAACTTGTCATATGTTGCGTCTCATATTGTGAATTAATAACAGCTAAATTAGAGTTTTCCATAAACATAAGAGTTGTAGGTATACGAATTATCTTTCCAAATCATATTTATTCACTGTAACTAAGTTCTATAGAAATAGATATACATAAAAAACCAAACACTACCCAGCTCAGAAACAGATTTCGTCATTTACCAAAAAGAAGTGTGTGTCTCAAATTCCAGCCAAAAGGGCCAAGCTTTTCTCTTGTGATTTTGAGAGTAATATGGTTAGAGAGAGTTCACCAGGTTTGTTAGAGCTAAGGAACACAAATTTCACTATAGAGGAGGTGTAAACATATAGTTACCAAAAGTGATATTTATCCCCTTAACAACTATCCTTTAAAGGTGCTGCCCAAATAATTGTGTGCTGCCCAAAATGCATACATATACACCTATATATTTATCCCTCACCTACTTTTAAAGTTATACATAATTCTAATTAGAATATTACGAAAATATCCCAATACAATACCTTAAATTACGACCACAATTTATGTTAAGCAACTTTTCAATTATCACAAAATTTCAAGTTCTCAAAATTAGAATAAAACATATTTTGTAGGTAAGAAACGGTAAATCGACATGCGACTCTTGGTTAGTATTTTGGGGCGTTACACTTTTGAGTGAAAACATGTTGTAAGCTACGATGATCAGTAAACACTTCACACTTAACACCATAAAGGTAATGCCGCCAGATCTTAAGAGCAAATACTACCGTTTCCAACTCCAAATCATGCATTGGATAATTCCTCTCATGCACCTTCAACTCTCGCGATGCAAAGGCTATGACATTATTATCCTGCATCAACACCGCACCCAAACCAGAATGTGAAGCATCACAATAAACTATAAAATATTTACCTTCCACCAGTAGTGCTAGGATAGGTGTTGTGGTCAAGAGAGTCTTGAGTTTTTGAAAGCTCTCCTCACATTTTGCAGTCCGTTCAAATGGTATCTCCTTTTTGGTTAATATTGTCAACTGTGTGGCAATAGAAGCAAAGTTCTTCCCAAATCGACGATATTAGCTAGCAAGCCCCATAAAACTCCTAACTTCCGCCACGGATCTAGGCCGAACCCAATTCTTAATCGCCTCAATCTTTTGGTGATCTACCATTACCCCTTCTTTTGAAACTACATGCCCCAAGAATGCAACCGAAGTCAACCAAAATTCACATTTAGAAAATTTCGCATACAACCTTTGTTTCCCAAGAATAGTACGAAGATGGATGTCATGCTCTTCCTCACTTTTTGAATAGACCAAAATATCATCAATAAAGACTATAACAAACGAATCAAGAAATTGTTTGAACACCCCATTCATCAAACTCATAAAGTTGCAGGCGCATTAGTCAACCCAAACGACATAACTAGAAACTCATAGTGCCCATAGAGGTTTCTAAGTGCCGTCCGGAGTACATCCTCAAGCCTAATCTTTAACTGATGGTAACCAGACCTTATATCAATCATAGAGAAAATTGATGTACCTTGCAATTGGTCAAAAAGATCATCGGTCCTCGACAATAGGTACTTATTTCGAATGGTGACCCTATTCAATTGTCGGTAATCTATAGACATCCTCATACTATTCCGAATCATTGCAGAAATCTATATCTATATCCGGAGGCATACCAGGTAAATCTGTAGGATACACTTCTCTAAATTCTGACACCACATGAATAGACTCAATAGATGGAGACTCAACCTCAATATCCCAAAAATGAGCCAAGTAAGCCAAACAACCTTGCCCTATCGGTTTCCTAGACCGAATGAATGATTTGATCTTAGCTTGCTTAGGCTTGTACACCCCTTCCACCTCTAACTTCTCCCTTCTCAGAATGTCTAGAGTGACAGACTTAGTGTTACAATTAAGTAGAACTTAATAGGGGGAGAACCAAGTCATGCCTAAGATTATATCAAAGTCAGTCATATCCAAAATCACCAAATCAGCCCAAGTTTGAAATCCCATAAACAAAATAGGACAAGCATGATAGACATGGGTGACTATGTCACACTTCCCAATTGGGTAGAAACATGGATGGGGGCATCAACTGTATCACAAATCGTAGAAAATGTTGAGGAAAAATGCATGGACACATAAGAATAAGTAGAACCCGGATCAAATAACACATTAGCCATCCGGTCATAGACAAGAATAGTACCTATGATCACTACATCAGACGCCTCTGCCTCATTTTTACCCGGAAAGGGGTAACACTGAGCCCTGTCATCATGAAGGGCGACTTCCCTGCCTGGTTGCACCGTACCTCTGTCTGCATTACTATTACCCCTGCATCCGCGACCTCTCTGATTTCCTCCTCGCCCATCTTATGGACGCCCTCCACCATTATTACCCTTTCCTGCGGGTACCACTGCTCTAGTTTGCTGTTACACGAAATCCATCACGTGTGGCTGGGGACAATATCTTCTCGTATGCCCAGGTTCCCAACAATTATAGCAAGTACGATCAAAAGATGGTTTGCTTCCCACCGAAGGTGCGTCTCACTGACTATCCTGAATCAAATTTGAGATGAAGTTTCAGAGTAATTACCTGTAGAAGCGTGCATAGAAGATTGAATTTGTCGGGCTGCAAGAGTTTGCCTTCCTAAACCTCTGGAGTAAGATCTATGCAAGTTGCCTGAATTTTTGACTTTCTTAGCCAATGATTTGGCCTGACTGTCTCACCTCACCCCCTCCACTTTCTTCGCTAAATCCCTTACTTCATTGAAACTTTTCCTTGCATAGGTCATATGAACAAATAATACCTGCAACTCAAATTTTAGCCCCGCCCTAGAGTGATAAATCCCACCTTAGTTGCTTGCATGGAAATAGAGAGCTAAATAAAGAATTCCAAGACCCCCATTTCACAAAACACCTTCAACCAATGACACTAAGAAACTACCCGTTCACGCTAAGATCAGTTTCGGGAATTCTACTCGCTTGAATTCAATTCGTACAGTCGTACGGGTTCCTCTACATAATAGTTATCTACTCATGGGATCAGAATCATAATTAGATCACCCAACTATAACCATATTTACCTAGACCTTACTAACTTTGATTTAGTCCAAATCTGGATTAGGTTGGGAAATTCCAAGTTACTATGCAAAAGTTTTCCGGCCCAATATTTTCCCCATTGGCTTTCCTATAGCTACGGGAACTGATCGTTACACTTTGTCACTCATTGTCCCTTTATTTGTTGTTATGACGTTAGTTTCTGAGAGAGTAGTGTGATGGATTGTATGATCTTTGGTTTGTTTGGCTCAAAATTACTCTTATCGATTCTTTCCTTTGCCTAAATCCTATTCCTTGTTACTTTGTGGCAAGGTTGATGTTATTCTCTTTTTGTATCTTCGTTGTAGGCTTGGTGTCTAAAATTGTTAGTTAAGCCAACAATCAACTCTTTCTAATTATGTAGTGTCGGATGATTATGTTTGAGTTTGGGAGATTAGAAGGTGTGTAGCTTGGAATGTTATAAGTGTAACGATTACTTGGCAAGAGTTTTTCAATGGAAGGTTTTGTGGGGTTTGTGGGGACTATTGAGTAATACACATATGTTCTATTGACGACCAGCGGGGATCAGTAAATAAATTTTAAACTAGGGTGTCAACTTTGTTTATTATTGGTTCATTTTGCCAATATAGGTCTATAGTTCACATTTATGGACTTCCTGGCTTTTAGCTATAATTGTTTGAGTTTTGGGTTATGGTAATGTTCTATTGCGAGCAATACTCTTTTCTTGCACTCTAATCACTGTTTAATACATACGTTTTGTTGGAGTTCCAAAAGGTTATGTCAATGGTTTAAGAGGTATTACTTTTGATTTGGATATATGTGGTGGCGTTCATTAACGGCTTCTAAATTTCAATTTTGTTTGAGATTGGGAGTTTGTTTAGGAGGCTAATCTTTTGATTGAGTAAAAGTAATTTGTGGATCAATAATGCTCACTTGTTTTACGATATTAGGTTTTATGTGTACCGTTGTGGTTACCTTGCGGGTTTTTTGTTTTGTTGCATCACTCCTGATATTTTTGATTTATTTTTCCTCTACCTACCAGTTCAAGTTCCCTTTGATTAGGGTGGTTAACTTAATTTTCCACTCGATCGATGGTTCGTGGATTCTTAGTTGTAGTCTCTACTACTACGGGCTTACAGTTTAATGTAAATTTTGTTTTATAAAAGATCATGAGTAAAAGGTTATCATTGGATTTGGTGTTTTTGTGGTTGCATCTAAAGATTAATGGTCCCTTGAAGTAGTATTTTAATTTCGAGAGGTTACATTCAAACTTATCTTTTTGGGTTCGAGAGTTAATGGGGTTGCACTTTGGCCTTGAGTTCTGGGCTGATTCAATTATTATTGCTTTTCCCTCTCTTTGATGTTCATATGGTGCTAGGAATTGTTTGCATTGTCTGATACGCCAAAATTACAATTCCCAGAAGAACTATAAGCTATCGTTGCAAAATAAAGAACCCATGCTTGTAGGTTAGGGTCTATCCTAGGAGGAATATGGTTTAGACTTAAACTTAACTTACAATTATGTCTATTTAGCCAAACTACTTCCAAGTAAAAGTAACAAAGGCGCGGGGAGGGGGAGGGTTGTAAGTAAAATAACAGATTGTTGGTTTGAATTAATAAGTAACAAGTAAACAAGATTCACAATTTAAGATATCAATATAAGATGGAAACTAGGGTATATCTGTTCCCCACAAGCTCTTAACGCAGTATTCCTAATAATAGTAATTCTATCCTAGTGTTTAACATAAAAGGCTGATAAGTTAGGTATACCTAAGTTATTGGTAGTCCAAGTAGGAACTTTCACCTCGAAACTTGGTAAGTCTATGGGTGTATGCTTTACTAACCCTTACCTTTACCCCAGATTAGTCCTCGTGTCAATTGAGTTGGGTATTCATCCTCATGTCAACTAATTAAAGTCAGACTATTAGATAGCACCAAATCCTTAACTAAATCTCTGTTTTTTTGATCAATTTTTCATTCATTACCCATTTGGTAAGGCAACTAGGAACGAGGTGAGTTCTAACGTTGCCCACCACTAGAGGAGACTTTTAAACGAAAAGATTAACAATACTTGCATAATCACTTATTCAAGAATTACTTAGTTATTTAGTCATACGTTGTTAATTGCTCATGGTTCCCACAACCCTAGTTGTGTATTTAGCTACTCATGCTTGAGATTTCACAATTCATATTAGGGTTACTAAAACAAATCATAAACTTACAATTAGAATAGATGAAAACCAAAATCTTGGACTAAAATTCAAAGTGCAAATTGTATAAAACAAATTTCCTAAATTAAATTGCTAAGAGTTTGCAAAATTATTCCAAAAGACAAAATCTAACTCCCAAAAACGAACATAACAACTAATATTTATAGTCTTTAAATACAAAACCAACTAGGAAAAAAAAATAAGGAAAACTGGGTCAGGCAAGGTTTTCGATCGACGACACGACCAACAGATCGTGGATCAGCCTACGGTCCGTGGTTCAGCACTTGGAAAATATTTTAGGACCTTCAAATGTAGGTCCCACCTATGGTCCGTGGATTGTACTATGGTCCGTCCTTTCCCTCTATGGTTGAAGTACTGGAAATAAAGTTGTTGATAAGAAACGAAAGTCGTGCAGGACGTTCCGTCATACACTCTACAGGGGGTAGTTTGCCTCCGTAGTTCCACATTTGGTAAGAAATCCTTGAACTCACATCCACGAGCCCTCACCTACGGCCCGTTAATGGAACTATAGTCCGTGATTTGGCTCCGGTAACTTCTATTGCTGCCACTTCAGTTCTTTTATCTCTCAATCGCTTCCGAACCAATTTCCTAAAAAGATTACATTAAACCATTATATCTAATAACAAAACAGCCCAAGACACACACAAAATCTAAGTGAAATGCATCAAAAATCCTGTAAACTCACGGTATATCAACACCCTTATCTTAAACTTGTTGTTTGCCCTCAAGCAACACACTAAAACTCTAAATGGCACTCATGTAGAAGCAAACATACAAACTCAAGCAATCACATGAATTTCTCAATCAATTCCATCACTTTGTGCAAATCTTTTCATTTAGTCTCAACAAGCTAACTAGTGCGGATCAAAACAAAAAATAGACAGACCAATAGATATCACCACATACACTTTCAATAATCACCAAGGTACCAACTCTCCAATAATGTACCTAGTGACCTCACCTCAGAGAAATCCTTTTTAATACAACAAATCTGATTTTTAAGCTTAAGGATTCAGTAACCACTAACGCTCAGAAGTGAATTCACATACAGTTAGTTCTCAATACCATAGGCTTGCCCTTATTTTCACTTCATAGACTCTCCAGACTAGTCACTAGGATCACTATAGGACTTTATTAGCTTGTAATGTATGCTCAGGGTAAGGTAGGATACATTTGGCTACTTTTAGTGACTTTTCTTCCCCCTTTGACATAACATTTTCTATGAACCTCTTTTCTCAACCAATTTTTACATATTTTTATTTTCTGCTCTTTTCCTTGACTTTCTTCACCACAGATGTGACTTGACTTTTTCTTTTTTCTTTTTCTTTTACTTCTTCTTTCTTTGTTTTTTCGGCATCATTATCACTCTTTTTGTTTCTCTTGAATTTAGTCACCTCTTTTTCTATCCTTTTTTCCTCTTCTATTCACAACTATTTTCATACCCTTTTCTTTAAGTTTCCTTTTTCACATCCACCCTCAACTTATGTGTTTTATATGAGTTGAGGTGCACAATGTCTGGGGTTTGACCAGGGCCGAGATTAAGGTATCTTCTGATTTAGCCATGCTCCACTTAGGCTTTTGGCCTAAGTTAAGGTGTACATGTCTTAGGAGGGACTAGGGACAAAACAATCTTTAAGGGAAGGTGAGTTAGGTGTTTTGAAATAAGTGGTATTCATTAGACTCAAACATTAGGATAAAAAAAAAGCATTTATTTCTTTTGGTTGGATTCTTTTAGGCTTAAGTGGACTTATTTGAACAAGGGCCTATTTCTTGTCGAGATTATCTTAACAAGATTAACGAGGCAAGTTCTAGATTGGCACATACTGCATGGAAATACAATTTCCTCACAAACACTTGGCACATTGTTTCATTATCGAATTATTGAAGCACCTAGCTCATGTTTTAGCTTAAGCCATGCGATCATACCGGTTCCTATCATGTCATATAAAGATCCAACACATTCAACTCATTAAGCCTATGGATGTAGAATATTTCAAAAATTTCTGACAGGTATCAATTCTCATGCTCTATGCCATCACACTTTCTTTCTTTTTATGTACTTCAACACACATACAATACTACACATGGCGGTTCAATAGAAAAGTAAAAAAGTGCATTGGGGAGAAATAACACAAGAAAGAAAACCCTAAGGGAGAGTGATGAGTTTAGTTACTCAGACTTCACTCTATCACTCACAACCCATTTACCCCAACCCCACAAAAAAATGGTGCAATTTCCCTCAATGCACAAAAAATAAAAATAAAGCATAGGGTGAAGCAAACCTGTGGCGCATATGCATCGAAGATCCATTAAGAGGTGGGTGGGTCCGATTAACCTAAACCCGCTGGATCAGCAGTAGGAACGCCATCAGTAGCGCCTTTATCAATAGTGGGAACACCATCAGTAGTGCTCCTTGAACTAGATGGTCCAGCATCAATCTCACAGGACCTCTGTTGCCACAACTCCTCATCAAAATAGACTTTCTCTGGGCGACCTCCAACTTATATCGCTCCATCTTCTTTGCCCGTCAGGCTTCTTTAGTATCAGAAATATGATTAGAAGAGCAGTGGCGCTTCCCAGCCAAACGGGACGAGACATGTTTTGGCACGGTGTCGCCAAAGACTGCAGTGATCACCACATCGTTAGCCTCATCCACATGCGTGGTCTTTGGTACAGTCTTAGCAGTATCTAGAAGAGCATCAACATATGAAAGGATCCTAGCCAACTCCATTTGGAAAGTGGTAATATCAATGGTGGGAGCAGGCCTCTCCAATACTTTCAGCTCAAATGCATATAGCCGCTTGTGGACCACCTAAATCTTTGCTTCCATCATCCGCTCCATACGAGCCTCGTATTCCTCAATATACCATTGCATCCATGGCCTCATATGTTGCATCAAGGTGGCCATCTAAGTCTCTAGTTTTTGGACTCGGGAAAGAGGTACTAGAGCGGTCCACGAAGAGGGAGTGGCTCGGGATGAACTTGCAACCTGACTTGTGGTGATGGAATGGGGAGCCTATGCATCGGCGGTAGTGGCGGGTATGGAAGTGTCCTTAGTCTGTGCCACATCGACCTGCTCAACCTCCCGAACTAAGTTAGCACTTAAGGGAGGAACTGCAATTGGTGTACTCCGATATGGGACACCGGGGTTTGTATCATCCTAGGTCAGCCCGACATCCATACTCTTGGTCACGTCGACAAATCTATCATTGTACCATATCGACACAATACACTCTCTGCACAAACAAAAAATCAGGCATAGAAAGATATTTTTGGGTCATCTCAGCTTCCTTCTCTGTATCAACTTTTAGATATTCAGTAACCTCATTATCATCCTCATTTTTTTCTATCACTCTTTCAACCTTAGAGGGCTTGGGGGATATATATTCTTTATTCATCTGTGAGAAATGATATACATACAATGCCCATCATTTTTCAGATTTTGGATGGTGTTGCTAGGAAGTGTGCCAGGCGGGCGTGGACTCATAGTAGCGGACAACTGACTAAATTGATGCTCAAGTTGCTTGATCGACACTGCATGGGCATCAACTTTCTGACAAATTCCAGATAAATCATTTTGCATCTCTTTGTAATTCTCATCAGTTGCATCAAATCCCTTCATCATCTTCTGCATCATATCCTCAATAGGGGTTATACTGCTACAAGCCACTCTATTACCAGGTGGAACATATGGCCCAACCTTCTCATTTCTATTACCATAGTTGTTCCGGTGGTAATTGTTATCACGATTGGAGTTCCCATACCAAACATAGTTTCCATCACTGTTGTAGTTTCCATAGTTCCGACCTTGGTTTCTTTGACCTTGGTGCCAATTATCTGAGTTGGAACCTTAGGCGTTGGTTCGTAAACCCCACATCTAATCATTAACCAAGTTGGCATACTTCTCATAGTAAAACTCCTCAACTGGAGGAGGTGGATGTCTAGTTAGATAATTTACCACATTTACTTTTTCTACATTTCTGCTTATATGTTTTAATACCAAGCCAATTTATGTCCTTATTTGAACTATCTCTTCAGGAATATCATCATTCGATTGACTTGGTGCAGTTTGGACTGCAAACATGCTTCTACTAGTATTTGACATCCTAGTGCTCCAAGATTTATTGTTCTGGGAGATCCTCAAAAGTGCACTCACCATATGATCCTCCAGCAATAGTATCTAACACTGCCTTTCTATTGACATCCTTTCCTCTCTAGAAGTACTCCTTCAGTGACTTATCATCTATGCGGTGATTTAGAACACTCCTCATAAATCCAGTGAACTTACCCCATGAACTGCTTACCGACTCTCCAGGTAGTGTCGTGATGTTATTTAGTCTATATTTGAAATTGAACTTCTTGGACACTGGGAAATACCTCGCCATGAACACCTTATGCAGTTGGTCCCATGTATATATTGAATTGTATGGCAGCTCAGAAACCACACATCAGCATCACTAGTAAACGAAAGTGGGAATACTCTCAAACCTATAACGTTCATGTCCAAGTCCTATTGCCTCACGCTACTCGTACATACAATTGTCAATTTAGCAATGTGAACGTAGGGATCTTTCGAAGGTAACCCAACGAACAACCCTATTGCTCTAAGCATTTGCATAAAACTACTGGTCACCACAAATGTATGTCCTGGAGGTAGTGGAGGGAGAACAATAAACCCAATTGATCCAACCGTGTCATAGTCAACCCTTTAGTGATCACGAAATCTCACTCCTGGCCCATTTTGCACCCTTTCTACATTTTCGATTAGATGACCACCCTGAACCTGAGCGGGTACATTTACAACTCCAAGAGGTTGAAGACCAGCTCCATCCCCTTGACCCTCTCTAATGGGATCATTGTGTACCTCGATATATATGCATCTTTGGACCCTTCTTCTCAAAGTTATCCTTAATTTTGGATCGTAGGGCGTCACGGGATTTCCATGACTCCATGTCATTGGCATACAATAGAGTTGAAACTTGCAGAAAACAACAATAAATCAAAAACATAAAATCAGGAAATACTTGACTAAAGTTCAATAATGATGTTAATTTAATCCAAATGTCATATTCCTCGGCAGAGGTGCCCAAATTTGATACGGCCAAATTACATTTCTCAAAAGAAGTATAACCGATCATTGCCAAATAAAGAACCCAACTTGTAGGTTGGGGTCAGTCCGACGAAGAATATGGCTTAGACTTAAACTTAACTTACAATTATCTCTGTTTAGCGAAATTATTTCTGAGAAAAAGTAACAAATGGGGGGTTTTGTAAGTAAAATAAAAGATTGTTGGTTTGAATTAATAAGTAACAAGTAAATTCACAATTTAAGATGGAAACTAGGGTATATGTGTTCCCCACGAGCTCTTAAAGCAATATTCCTAATAATAGTAATTATATTCTAGTGATTAACATGCAAGTCTAATAAGTTAGGTATCCCTAAGTGATTTGTAATCCAAGTAGGAGCTTTCACCTAGCAACTTGGTAAGTCTACGGATATGTGATTTACTAACCCTTACCTTTATCCCATATTAGTCCTTGTCTCAATTGAGTTGGGTATTCACCCTGACGTCAACTCATCAAAGTCAGACTATTAGATAGCAGAAAATCCTTAACTATCCCTATTGTTTAATCCATTTCTCATTCATTACTCCCTTGGTAAGGTAAGTTGGAACGAGGCGAGTTTTCACTATGCGAACCGCTAGAAAGACTTTTAAATGAAAATATTAACAATACATGCATAAAATCTTATTCAAGAATTACTTAGTTATTAGTCATACATTGTTAATTGGTCATGGTTTCCACTACCCTAGTTTAAGATTTAACTACTCATTCTTGAGAATTCACAATTCATATTAGGGTAACTAAAAGAAATCATGAACTTACAATTAGAATAGATGAAAACCGAAATCGTGAATTTAAATTCAAAGAGAAAATTGCATGAAACCAATTTCCGAAATTAAATTGCTAAGAGTTTGCAAAATTAATCCAAAAGACCAAAAACAAAAGTCTCCAATAGGGTCTAACTCCCAAAAATGAACATAACAACTAATATTTATAGTCTTTAAATCCTAAACAAACTTGAAAAAGAAAATAAGGAAAACTAGGTCAAACGTGGTTTTTGATCAACGACACGACCTACGGACTTCCGACCAACCTACAGTCTGTGGTTCACTTCCGTGGTTCAACACTTAGAAAATATTTTAGGATTATCAAATGATGGTCCCACCTATGGTCTGTGGATTGGACTACGGTCCGTCCTGTCCCTCCGTGGTTCAAGTACTGGATATCAACTTTCTGAACAAATCAGACGGTCATGCAAGATAGTCCGTCATTCACTCTACGGGGCTTCATTTGCCTCTGTGGTTCCACACTTCGTCAGACTTACTAGAACTCAAATCCACAATTCTTCACCTACAGCTCGTCAATGGAACTATTGTCTATGGTTTGGCTCCGTTGACTGCTACTGTTGCCACGTCAATTCTTTTCTCTCTGAACCGCAGCCGAACAAGTTTCCTACAAATAATACATAAAACCATTATATCTAATAACAAAACATCCCAAGACACACGCAAACTCTAAGAAAAATGCATCAAAAATACCCTAAACTCACGGTATATCATGGTCCAGGACCGGTAGGATATATGTGATGAATATCAGGTGTTGTCTTTGGAGAAGAAAGGAAAATGTTTTACAGGTTTAAAGTAGGAAGAAAAAAGTTTTACTTAAGAGCTAAGTAACATCTTCTCTTGTCTGTTGGTTGCCTCATTATTTCGTATTTGTGGTGTATTGCTTCATCTAAGATAGGATTGCTGCGTTCAGTTTTGTTAGGTCTTGTTTGAAGATAGTCATTACCAAAAGGAAGGAGTTTGAGTTTCTATTTTTATGCTTTGGATTGATGAAGTCAATTTATCAATTTTCTATCAACTTAAGTTTTGGGTTTGCGTCACTCGACCTCAGAGGGTATTGGTAAGGTAAGGAAAAGCATATGGGACGAGTACCTTTTGGTAGTGCATGTTGTAATGACCCTTAAGGTCATTTTCCCAAATTTCTGATCTTTTCAACATTAACAGTTTTCTTGTAGCGGTCCTAAGTAATTTATGGCTTGCTTGGACTCATAGTTTAGTCGTCGGGTCGTTCGATTGAATTTGGAGCAAGTTTCCATGTGTTGAAGCCTTTACAACTTGAATAATTTACTTTGGTAAGAATTTCTAGAAGATTACCTCGGAATGTAATTCAGACAATTTAATCCGCTATGGAAGGGCCATTTAAGGCTAAGGCATGCTTGGTTCGAGTCCAGGGATTTTGTTGCGAGTATGGGACATAAAGGTTTTAACTTTGAAGCTTCAGTCAAGGTTTGACTTTGGTCAACATTCTTGGTAATTGTCGTTGGATAGGAATTATGTCAGTATGGTGTAACACCCCGCTTTTTAAAAGAGCTAGAATTAGAAAGAAACTTCTTTTATGAAACAATGAAAATCTGAAATTTTGCAAAGTTATGTTAAGTATGTGTTTTGGGGAAACTTCAAACGACTTTAACTTTTAGTACCAAGAGGAGTTTGGTGGCGAATAATATATTAAATGAAAGATCTTGGAATCCTCTTTCCAATGCCACCGAGTTTGCTAATTTTTGAGCTCATATTAGGGAGATATGCTCGTTTGAAGTGGGCTGTCTATTTAAGGTCAGTTACCTGAATTTAAGAGGGTTACTTTTGTCTTTTCCTTACCCAATTAAGTTATTTTGTTTTTAGAAATTAATTAGTGGTCTTAACTGAATTGGATCAGTTTACACACTCAAATTTCTCGCTAGGGTTTTTACAGAAAGAACTCAAGAGGAGAAAGGAGGAGAAAATGTGAAGATTTCGTCATGTTCCTAAAGGTTTTGTTACAGATTTTGCCAATGGTTGATCCCTAAGAGGTATGTGAGTTCACATAGCGTTGGGTTCGTTCACCCACATGCCAATAATTGTAATTAGCATATTTTCGTCCTAAAAAGTTGAAGATTTGATGATTTTCTTGAGATAGTCTTATCGATTTTAAGGGTTGTTTTGAGTTAGATTCTTGGGTACATGTATTGGGTAACCGAATATAAAGAAAAATTTAGAAAAAGAATCGAATTAAGCCGAATAAAGATTAGAAAATGAGTTGAACAATTCGTCTGGGTTACTTGGGGGAGGTCTGGGGCGATGCGCCCCCGATGCGCCAAAAGGTCTGGGGTGACATGCCCTCGATGTGCCACAAGGTCTGGGGCAACGCACCCCTGATGCACCAAAAGGTCTGGGGCGGTGCGCCAGCAGTGCGCCAGAAATGGCTCTCTGAACTTTAGGGGTTGGCGCCCTGCGCCAGGAGTGCACCTGGGACGTCTTCCCCCACCTATTTTTTGTCGTTTGTCCTGTTTGAGTCCTTCTAAAGTGTACTAATACTTCCTATCGATTCTAATTATTCTAAATGACTTCTAGACATCTAGAAATCATCCATAAACATGAATCATAACCTTGAATCCTTAAATTCAAATTCAAGGAAAGTTAAGAGCCAAGTCTAGAGAGTTCTTATAGTCTTTTCAAAAGACTTTTACAAATGTTTTAAACTTGTTTTAAGACATCAGAATTGAGTTGCGTAAGAGTAAGAGCGAAGTTTATTTTCTTTAAAATATTATATGGGGACTAAGTATTCCCAATGAGTAAATGTTTTCAAATTTACACAAGAGATAAAACACTGATTTCCAAGAGAGCTTTTGAGCTAGTTTTTAAGTAATAATCTCAAACCACAGAGAAAGTGTTATGTTTTTAAACATATGAGCTGAGTATATTTTGGGAGTAGTATTGAGCACCGATATGGGGATGAGTTAATAATAACCTAGGTCTCCATAAACCATGTAGACAAAATAGGTAGAAAGGATCATACTTTTTAGATGATCCCTTAATGCTTTTAAGCATAGCTTAGTGGATCCACTTAGTAGAGGCGTTCTATATCCCGAAAAGTTATAGGAAAGTTTTGGAAGCGTGGGCGAGACGCTGTATCAGCACATAGCTCATAGTGATGATTCTCGGTTAGAAAATCTCCCAAACAAAGTTTATTTATGTATTCTTATATACAACTGAGATATTATTCTATTTTTCAATACTTCCTATGTTATCTATTGTTTTAAATGCTTACTATAATCTGCATCTTTTTTGCTGTTTTATTTCTGTATTGAGTTGAGTATCCATGAATTGAGTAAAGCTGAGGTAAGTATTTCTTTCAGATTCAAGTCAAGCTTAGGTTTTGTTTAGAATTCCCCTCGCATGCTCGTACATTCAATGTACTCATGCCATTTGGCCTGCATTATTTTATGATGCAGATGCAGATGTAGGTAACCAAGATCAACATCTAGCGCTTTGTTGATCCAGTTAGGCATTTCCGAGTTATTTCGTTAGCCTCCTTGATTTTCGGAGGATCCCTTTATAGCTTTATCATTTCAGTTGTTAGGATAATCGGGAGTCTTGATCCGACATCCCTCATAGTATTAAAGGCTTCATAGACAAATAGTTATAGTTCTTTAGTCATTGCATTTAAGTTGCTTTGTTATAAGACTTGAGCTGCCACTTTGGCTAGTTGGATATTTAATTCTAAAACAGTCTACGTTATTTTGAGACAGTTGAGTAAAGTTGCATTTGTTTTCTTTTATTGAAGCTTAAAGTCTTCCGTTGAGAGTCTAGCAAGGCCAAGGGTTCACTTGGGGCCAGTAATGGTTCTCGAGTGCCAGTCCCGCCTAGGGTATAGGCTCGGGGTGTGACAACATTGGTATCAGAGTTCAAGAGTTCTAGGGTGTCTATGAAGCCATTTCTGTAGACTCTTTGTTTTCGGTGTGAAGCACGCCACATTTTTAATTAGGAGGCTGTAACATTTAGAAACCTATCTCATTTCTTTTATACTCATTTTGTGCGATAGAGTTTATATATAAAAAGCTTCTTCTAATTCATGCCTGCGCGTATCTTTCAGATCATTCCTCCACGAAGAGCTGTCAAAGGTCATCCCGCTAGAAGTAATGTTGAACCACATGATCAAGGGGTACCTAGTGCACCTGAAGTGAAACCCTAAGGAGAGGTCACCAATGTTGAATTCCAGGAAGCTATCCGGATGTTGAGTCAAGTTGTTACCAATCAAGTTGGATAGAGAGATAATTGATAGGAAGTGGCTGATACTTCAAGGATACGTGAGTTTTTAAGAATGAATCCTCCAAGGTTCACTGGTTTAAGTGTTATTGAGGATCTAGAGAACTTTGTACAGGAACTACAGAAAGTGTTTGAGGTTATGCACATTTTTTATGCTGAGCGAGTTGAACTAGCTGCCTATCAACTAAAGAGTAGTGCTAGGTTTGTGTTTGAACAGTAGAAGAAAGGTAGAGATGAGGGTGCACCAATTTTGAGTTGGACTGTGTTCAAAAGTTCTTTCATGGGGTGTTTCTTTCCCCGTGAACTAAGAGAAGCAAACGTACAAGAGTTCCTCACCCTTAAGAAGGAATCTATGAGTGTTCATGAGTACAGTCTTAAGTTCACCCAACTTTCCAGCGACATGAGAAGCAGGATAAGTCTGTTTGTTGGTGGGTTGTATCGTTTGTCAAGTACGGAGGTCAAGGAAACTATGTTGATAGGAGATATGGACATAGCAAGGTTGATGATCCACGTGCAACAGGTTGAGGAGGACAAACTGAGCAATAGAGAAGAGTTAAGGAACATGAAAGCTAAGACATGGAATGAGTCCGGGCAACAGAAGAGTAATTTAAACTGGTCATCTTTCCAACATAAGCAAAAGGGACCTGCTCCGTGATTGCAGCATGGGGCCCATGTTCACGGTAGTAAGATGACTAGTCTTTTAATTAACCAATATTAATATTTCGTCATCTTTTTCAAAACTCAATTTTTTGAGCTACGGAACTCCAAATTGGGTGATTCTAGTTTTGTTGGTTCGAGTTTATTCATGGATATTCATTAGAGTTTTTTTTTAGGTGAAGAGAGCGTCGGTTGGAGGAAATTCTCACCCCTAAGGGGGCTACTTATATTTTGTTGTTGTTCATTAAGTTTGCACATTGTCATTTGGCCTATTCCAGACTTGGAATTGTGTCGTGTATCTGAGAAATTACTTAACTGGAGAAATTAATTAACCAAATTACTACTGTAATAAGTTTTTTAACACAACTATATTGCAAATGAGTTGTTTATACAAAATAAAAACATCAAGAGTGTTGCATTTTTATACATGAATTTATTTTGTTTTGGTAAAAGAAAAATGAGATGTAGGAATGTGCAGATTCGCACTTGGTTAATGATGAATTTGAAGAAGAGTTTCCATCGCCCATTGGATGTTCTTTTGAATATAAAAGCATTGCTTCGATTATGTGGGGTTCGACCCCAACCTTTTTTGATTACTAAATTATTTTCGACAAACTATGCATTGTATTGTTGGGCCACAACATTAGTACTTTCATATTATAAGTTGATAGATCTTAGTTATATTTTGAATCCTAGTTTTACTTATACAAATTCATTTAAAGTATTACATAATAGAAATCAAACCATCAATTATTCCTCTATTTTTTATTATTCTTGCTCTATTTGGTGGGATTTTACCTCAGCCTTATTTGGATTATTATATTTTAATAGGATCGCATTAGATCATCTTAGCGTGTAATATTCAGTTAATCGAAAACCTGGTAGTTGTTGCATACACAAAGTTTTTAATTTTACTGTTACATGAATACAAACTTGGAAAAGGAAAAGAATCATCAGGAAAATCTTTCAAGTATACAAAGATCATAGTATTTGGTACAAAATAGTGGAAGAACCTTTGAGTCCATGATCAAACCATTAAAAATTATGTTGAAACAAGAATGTTCCTTGATCACGTCCTTTAAGTCCAATCTCTATCCTAAAAATCTATGCTTTCATAAACTTCAGAGTCATTATCTTTATCATTGCCACGTTGATTTGTTACTCGACCACGATCCTAGTTTTACATTAACTGGTGTGTTCTTGTTTTTAATCTAGATGAATATCAAGTAAATCGCTCCAATTATTTCTCCTCTTTTTTCATCTTGATGAATATAGATAATAGGAGGCACCAAGCCTTGACCTAGATATTACATCTGGAAAAAGACTTTTGAAAGATACACCACCTGCTTTACTATTGATGTAAAATAAAGATGTTGGATAAGCAGATTAACATAATAATCCATGATCTTACTATCAACAACAATATCTTTCACATTGGTATAAAGCTCTATTTCTCTGCTCGAACCCAACGACTCAACTTCAAATACAAATGTCAAGTCTAACACATCTTGATCCACTATCTCTGCATCAATATTCAGTATCTCATGGCAGTTATGTTACAAGAATTGACCTCTGTCCCTAATGCATTCCAATAATACACCTTTTCTACCCAATTGCAAGAAAAATACGTAATTAAAAACAGCTCCAATTTGTACATCATATGTTAAGGCCAATGCAATCATCCTACCAGAGAACTGGAAATACTCAAGGTGTAACATATTCACTTGAGATGCTGCCGCAGGCACAAATGGTAGTAGATATTGAATATGGAAAAACATTATACATGGAAAAACTTGACATTTGTTTGTGAAGTTGAGTCGTTGGGTTCGAGGAGAGAAATAGATCTCTGTCCCAACGGAAAAGATATCATTGTGGAGAGTAAGAACATGAAGTATTATGTTATTCTACATATCCAACATTGTTAAGTTACATCAATAACATAGCAGGTGACGTATTTTTCAAAAGGCTTTTAAGATGTAATGACTTGGTCAAGCGTCGGAGCCTTATATTATATATATTGATCAAGATGACGAAAGAGGAGAAATAATTGGAGCCTAATTTACTAGATATTCAACTAGATGACAAACAAGAACAAGCCATGTTAATGTCAAACTTGGACCGCGGTCCAGTAACAGATGAGTGTGACAACGACAGAGATATTGATTCTGACGTTTATGAAACCATTAGATTTTCAGGATAGAGAGTGGACTTCAAGGATGTGATCAAGGAATATTCTTGTTTCAACATTCTTTTCAATGGCCTGATCATGGACTCAAAGGTTCTTCCACTCTTTTGGACCAAATACTATGATCTTTTATCGCAACCCGAATTAATTTATGCATGACCATTTACTAGGTGGATTAAATGTTAACCTAGATGTTGGAATTATTACTAAAATAGTGGATGCCATTGAAGATTTCAGCATTTCAACTCCTAGCGATCATCTTGAAATTTGGGACTATTCGCAGAAAGTGATAGAGTGTTTTTGCATGAGTTAGATTTGAACGTGCAAGGCTTAGTAAGATCGTTTACTTTCTATGTGAATAAATGAACATTATTGAATCAAAGAAAATTGAGCTAGGCGAAGCAAAATATGAATTGTTTAATTTTAATTAAATGCGTTTGAAAGAAAAACAGGTTTGAACTCTAAACTAAGGGTTTAACAAAGGAAGATGAAATTTAACTCCATTTGAAGGCCCTAGAAACTTCTCCATGGTAAAAAATTCTTTTATCAAAAACTTTTCCTCATTATTAGTATAATTATCTCTTAGTTGCAGGCTTCATTAAAAGGGTATCTGCTATTCTTTCTGAGGTTGCAAATTTTATCTTTTTATATCTTATAGGAAGTTAAATATTTATTCGTATCGGATGTTCATTAGTTTGGAATGATACCTGCAGGTGTATATAATTTCAACTTTACTAGGTCCAGAAAAATTATTCTCCGAAATTTTTGTTCGCAAACTTCTGAAAAATGGGTTTTCTTTTTATGTCCAAAGTACATCAAAGCATACTTTTTTTACGTGTACCTCATACCAAATGCAAGTGAAACGAAAAAGAGTTCAGTTAGTTTGGCAAAAAAATACTTCAAAATTATTGTGGAATTACTTATAACATATATTTATTTTTTTGCCCTAGAAGATACTTGTCTTACAAAGATGATATACTAAAGGCATATAGAGAAATAAATGTATTCTTTTAACAATATGAGCATGAAATGAAATTACACCAAAATAAATAATAAATGATGTTCATAATAATATGTCCAACAAATTAAATTAAACAAAAATGAAATAAAAATGAATGTTTTTAATAATATGGCTAAGAAATTGAGCAAGGATAAAATATGAAAGGAAAACATAGTTAAAACCATATTTGTCCAAATGACGAAGAGTAACATAGAACATGAAGAACAAGCCAATAATATATAAGAAATGAAAAAGAAAAAGAAAAATTATTATTTATTAGAAATTTGTGAGCTTAATTAGTTGTTGAAAATGACAAGTTAGAGTGATTTCTCTTGATGCTTTTGATCTTTCACATTTCTATCATTAAATTATATTTCAAACTAGAATTTTCATATTTAATTAGGATATTTTATATAAAAGAAATTATATTAATATGAAATGTGGTTCTGTTATCTGGCTGGTTTTATTCACTGTCAAAAAATGCTTTTCATTCTTCATTTAAGCTGAACTTAACCATAAGTAATAGAAACAGATCTTTTTTGAAGAAAACTAACCAGCCCAACTTCAAGACGAAAAATTTCAAGAAAATTTTCCTTATTGATTTCTCAGTTCTGTCAAATATATGATCCCTTCGCATATCATGGGGGGTGGGGGTTGGTTGGTTAGTTTAATTTGTTCTTTATGAAACTAGAGTTGTTTTGGTACTATATAATTTAGATTTTCTTATAAATATTTTGATACAACAGAGTTTTCAAAGAGTATTTTTTGATTCCCATTTGCCAAAACATGATGACACTGTTATTTTGGTGGATGAAAATGAGAAAGATTTTCCATTAAATACATATTTGACAAAAATGGATTGTGTGGTCGTTGAAGAGGTTTCTCCATTGCTCACAATGTTCTGGGAAATTTAGGTAAAATCTTGTAAGTGCTAAAATCCAAGTCATTTTGTGCATGAAAGAGTTGTTTTTTATTTGATTGATGTTATATGCACCAGTAGTGTAAATGAATTGTTAAAAGACCTAGAGAGGTAGTATTAGGAATGAATATATATTTAATTAGATGTGAGTGGGCCCTGTGTGGACAGGATGAGGAAAGCGGTATATAAATTTTTTTAGTATGTGAAGAGGAGAAGCGTAGATTCCTTTGTTATTGTATTATTGGTATTGCTTCTCCTCTTAACAAATCGGAACAATCCCAGTCTCAATATCCTCATCTTGTCCACCACGAGGAAAACTCCATCCTTGTTTAATATATCTACATTCCTAATACTAAATCTGAAGGATAATTAAGAAATTCATTTAGACTATTGGTTCATATAAGATAAATCCAATGAAAAACATAACTATTTCTTTTAAAAAATTACTCAGATTTAAGCACATGCAAAGTGTTACCTAAAATTCGCAAGGCTAAATCAATTGTAAGTCCAAGGCATCTCTTTCAAGAAGACTGTGAGAATTGGAAAACCCTTTCCAACCCCACTCAATAAACTATTACGCGTAAGCACATACAAGGTGTTACCTAAAATTCGCAAGGAAATCTTTCTTCATTTTCATCCACAAAAACAACAACGTCACCATATTTTGACAAATCAAAATCATTATATCTTCTCAAAGAACTCTACTGTATCACAATAATAAAAAAGAATCTAGAACAAAAAGGACCAAAAACAACTCTAACTGAATCAATAATAAATAGCACTAACCAACAAAAATCTCCCAGAGACATGCGGAGGGAGCATACATTTGACAAAACATGGAAACCCAATACGTGAATTTGCTTGAAATTTTTCCGCTCACAGTTGGGCTGATGAGTCTACTCTAGCACAGTGGTGCTTTTGTCCCTTCCTTTCAGTTCTATTAAAATCAAGAATGAAAAGAATTTTTACAGAGTTAATAAAACCATTCAGACAACAAGGTAGCAATTCATAATACTAGGTGGAATGATTGTCTACTACTATGTATTTAATTAATAGCTTGTCATCTAAAGTGTTAAATCCTTAGTCTCTATATTTAGCACAAATCATGGAATGTGACTGAAGATCAAATGTCCAAACATTGAATTTTGGACTAATAGAAGAGCAGCGTAACAAGACTTTGGCGACCAAAAGGTTGTTGAAGAATCCTATGTCAAATCAATAGGGCAGTGTGACCATACCTTGAATCTTCGAACATAAGGCTTCTAAAGAATATGATATCAAATAAACATCACAATTCCACCTTGGAATAATGTCCCCTCGAAGATAATCAATACAAAAACTCAAGGCTTGAACCGAATCTAATCCCAAACTGTCCAACCATGCCTGATAGCCTAATCATGAATCACTAGGGTCGTAGAAAAGGGGAGGTATGGATAGAATGTCATAAGAGAAAATATACAACCTAACTAAGACTCATTCTATCAGACCTAGTCCTGCTACATCAATCTACATGGAGTTATGTCATTCGAAGCAAGCACATGCTCCTAAGTACGCAAGTCTAAGGCAATCACTACTCTACTCCTAGACTAAGGCCGAACATGATTTCAACCACAATAAAAAACAAGTACAAAACATGCCACAATGTAGGGATATTCGCGAACAAGAAGAACAACATGCTAGTAGATAAAAAATCCTGAAAAAAGCTTAAAACTTGATATTAAATAACTAAGCATGATCAACTAGCTACCAAACCCAAATTCACACAAATCAACATTTATTTACATTCTCGAGCTCAATCTTATGGACATAAAGCAATAGCCTACCTCAAGGCAAATCATATGTGCTTCAAATTCACAATTCTAATGCTTCTCCCTTTCGAATGGCCTCCGAATGCTACAACACTATCAAATATAGAATAAAAATAATAACACGGTCGTTTAGACACCAATCATATTAATTAGAGATAGACCAAATTTGAGTCACTATGCGAATGTGGGACCCACCTTAGGAATCAAAGAATAAATTTCATCAAAATGTCTGTTTAAGCTTCTCGAACTTGTATCCTAAACTGAGACACAAATTATGGCACGAACCACACCCAAATGTCTACATGCAATAGTTAAACATTTAGGCACAATCAAGAGGGCTGTCAGCCTCTTTGGAGTAAATTTTATAGCAAACAAGCTTTCCCCAGTAATCCCTAAACACTCCAATGCATAGCGACAACCTTCCCGAACACACTAAACTTGAAATCACCCTAATCGAACACAAACAACTCTCACAATCGCAAAAGGAAATGCTAAAACAAAAGGAAATCATGGTATGGTCTTTTATTCAAATGTCAAGCCACAAATACACATCAAGATAGCAGAGAAAAGAAGGTCGTGATAACAACCCACTCTTTAAGTGTCTTTCACAATCACATAAGTCAAATCCTGCGAATAAGAAGACAAAAGGTGGTCAACACTACATCCACTCATCTATAATATAGCTTGAGGCCCATGTGATCATAATGGTAAAAAACAACATTCCATGATTGAGAAGGCACACATGTAACCTCGCTGAAGGAAGCACCAACACAAGATGTTGGTGAATCAACTGAAAACACTGACAGGGTGCTCAGGATACATTTGTATTTCCGTACACGGAAATGAAATATGCTACCCCACCATATTTTATATTCTGGACTCAATGGAGCTGTTGAAAACTCTATTTGAGGTCATCTCTAAAAAGTGGATACCACATAAAACTCCATCTAAACCCAAATTCCACAAAGGGGCTTGAGATAAGCACGGAGGCCTCATGATCCATAAGAAAGGTCCTAGATATAACTTGGTATTCCAAAGCAAATGGAACCATCAGAATTGAAATTTGAGGTCAGCTTCTTGAACTTTTGACCAAAGTGAACCGTTTATGTTTCTGGAGTTTCTAAAAAAAAAAAACTTGAACTGAATCCAAATAAACGACCAGGTGACTGAACTGTCATTCTAACCAAGTGACAAATGACTTAGGTCACTATAAGAACTCTTTAAGAATTATAAATGAGCCAATAGTACACGAATGACCTAGAGGGTCATTATAGTGTTTCCTCAATCAAATCCTACTCCTCTCCATGCTGACAATGCATATACTATTAAGATTGTTATTAATAAAGTAAATTATGAGAGTGCCAAACAATTCAAAGTAGATTGACAATATAAGGAGAAGTTGTATTGAAAGGAGTGATTAATCTTCCATATATGTTAAATGACATTTAAAAAGTTTATGCTTTACAAAATTCATGGCGTGACAATCCCATTAGTTTCTAGTAGGACTGCATATAGCTTAGATGTGCACACATTATGGACTTTCAAGTAGTACAACTTAGCATTAACATGGAAATTTCGGGTTACAAATCATAATCCTGATGAACCTCTAATAAAATAGATCGATTGATGAAGTTGGTCTTGTGATAACCTTGAAAATACTCTCTTCCTAAAATTAAGGGGGAGAGATATACTTATCGTTCAAGTATATGTCGATGAAACAATCTTTTGAGCTACATTGGATTCACTATGAGAAACAATTACCAAGTTACTAGGAACTGATGAGTTTGATTTGAATATGATGGGGGAACTAAGATTATCTTTAACCTTACAAGTTAAGTAGTCATAAACATGCACTACGGTAAATCAACAAAAGTATATTGGTGATCTGCTAAAGAGCGTCCACATGGAAAGTGCCAAGCCCATTGATACTCCAATAGGACCGCTAGAAAACTAGATATTGACAAACCATGTCCATCCGTAGTTTTGACAAGTATTGAGAAATTATTTTCTCTTTACTATACATAAAAAAAAAGTAGACTAGATATAGTCTTTAGTGTTGGAATGTGTTCATGACGTTAGACCTATCCAAAAGTAGATTAATAAAAAGAGATACACAAGTTGTTACCAAGATAGAGAATGTAATATTTGATGTTCGTACCTCCATTCATTTCTGTACGAGTGATTTTCCAATTAATAGCTAAAGATAGAAATAAATATGTATATGCATATTTCATGTATTGCAGTGACATTGAGTCTTAAATAGCAATTCTTCGACTCTAGGTTTTGTGTAAAAATAAAAGAGTAATATGAATAATAGAAATCATGACAATAACAACATGGAAAGCAACTATAATAGGAGCATTTATGTAATGAGTATGTATTAACTCACCGTAAGTACAAATATTAATATGAAGTCATGAGCATGTATGAATTCTATGATGCCTTCTTTTTGACAGAACATATCTATTATACACCACGATACCCAAGATCCATAAAATAAATGAAAATGAAATCACAAAACAACATAAAGATCTATACCACTGATTTCTAAAATAATTTAGTTCAATAGAGAATAGACAAAGTGGACTAAGAATTTACCTCTTGTGGTGTACTGATTTGTTCATTATCATTGGTCTCGAATCTGCACTAATTCTTCAAAGAGTGTAAAGAGAGACAAAGAAGGGAATAAAAATATTTTGTCCGATGATATGCAGATTAAAGAGAGTGGTGTTCTTGTGAGTGTCAAATCTTCTCTCTACTTGAAGATTTGATATGCATTGGAGAATGAAATGAAAGAGTCATCTATCGGGAGAGGGACATGTAAGAAGGGGTAGGAAAAAAGACTATATTTGTCTCAAAAAAATGGATAAATCTAAATATATCCATGGATGGGAAAGTTGTAAATTAGCAAGAAAATTGCAAAAGATCGAGGGGAAGAGAAAGTGTGGCTGATGAGAAGATAGTAGATTTACGGTTTGGGCTAAAATATTTGTTTTTGTGTTCTGATTCGAAAAGGTTTATTTTGGAAAAGAATTGACATAACATGACTTCCTATAGACTATATTAAATATATTTTTTCCTGATTTTTCTTTCTCTATTTCCTTTAAAAAGAAAAAAATAATTATTTTCTTGTTCTTTTTTTTTTCTCTATTTCCTTTAAAAGGAAAAAATCTATAATTTTATTGTTTTTTTTCTCTCCTTTTTAATTTATCAACTGTTTTAAAATAGGGTTCTTTCTTTCCTTTTTATCCTCTCTTTTTCTCAATTTCTAAATTCCTTTCCATATGTATATTTTTTCTCGAATAAATTCTCTTCTTTCTTTTTTTCTGTAATTCACTCTTTTATGTAATTTTTCCTTTTCCTTAAAACCACTCCATAATTAGAAATTCACTATTCTTTCATTATTTTCTCTTAGGATTTTGATTATTTCTTTTCTTATCTAAAACTTTCACCCATCTACTTATCTCTACTTCATGATTTTCACATAAAAAAAAAAATCACTCAAAAATATCCCCCCCCCCCCAAGTAAATAGTCTAATAATTGTCACGTTCTGAAATCTCAGGTTATGATAAAACCTACTAACAAACCCAGTAGGTAAGCCAAACACATAGCCCATGACCAAAACCAACAAGTTGTTACATGGAATAGAAACACATAGAAAGTAAGGAAACAACATCAAATAAAATAAAGAGACACACAATCTTATTTTTCTTTCATGACAAACATTTCTTAAAGAAAAACATTGTTTCATGCAAAACTTTTTTCTTAGTAAAAAAGCAATGTTTCATGAAAGAAACATACTAAAAGTAAGGGAACAACATCTAATGGAAAATGTTGTTTTTCTTTAAAAAATGAATAGTCCCTTTGATCAAAGAAGAATATTGTTTCATGAAAGACTCCTTACTTCTATACTTATGGCCTTCTTACATCTAACTTAGGCCTTCTTCTCCTCAATCCTAGAGATCGGCATTAATATGTCGTCATCTTTTTGTTCTTCTTCTTTTCCATACTTACAAACTAAATTTTTTTTGTTCTCTCATTTTCTATTTCACTTCTTTCAAAAACCTTTAAGAGGTAAGCTTTTGTAATTCAAAACTTAGTAAATCATTGGCCATCAAATTAGAATTCAGAGATAGCAAATGAATTTAATGACCCTCGATATGTTTCTTTATTTTGTCATACTTTAAATATTTCCCCCTTCACATATCTTAGTTCTAGCTCTTGTGTGGTATTGCATTAGGTGTCACATTTCCCAAGGTGTTTGGGAGTGTTTTGAGCTAAAATTTTCCTTTTGGAGCCTTTTGAAATAAAAGAGTGTTGACTTGAGTAAACATCTTGAAAGTGTGATGTTGAATGAGGATTCTGTCAGTTCCATCAACTTCGAAAGATATTTTTTGGTCTAGTAGTGTGGTTGGTTTGGGTTTCGAGGCTTTTATTTTATGTTTATGCCATTAGATATTTTAACTTTAAATTTTTTGCCAAAGTCTAACAATAGTAAATGATCTTGTTAAACACGCTCAGATGGAAATTCGATCAGCGTAGTTAGCTCCAAAATGCTGAGTTTTATCTAGAACGACCTTTGGTGTTTATCCTAAGGTGTTTTTGGATGAGTTAGTGGCTTTTGTTATTTTGTTTAATGTTTCATTAGAAGTGTTGAGTTGGGTTAACACTTTTATGAGATTATATATGTTGGTATTTTCCATTATGTTTAGTTTGGAATATCACTTTTTATTGGGTAACATAATTTGTTTTCATTCACAGTCTTTCAAATGAATCGTAAGCTCCCATCAGGGGAATTCCCCATTCCTGGTAAACTTCTGATACAATCCTTGGCCGGCATTCGCAGAGAGCATTTCATATGTCCTCAACGTTCATGATTTAAGCCTCACATTCGCAAAGGGTTTTTTATCGATATCTCCATATAGGCATGTGTATTTCCACGATCATTGAGGCTTGTTGTCCCAGGCCTTTGCACTCGCAGGCCTCCTGCAACATTTGTGAAGGATCAACATGGCTGACCTCGATGTTTGCAGGCAAGCCTCCATGTTCGCGAGGGGTTCATGACCTAGCAGTTATAAGTTTTAATAGTCATTTTCACCAAGCAAACTCAATTTAAAAACTTGGTCTTTTGGCGAATTAGAGAGCATTTCTTGGTGGATTTGTGTTATTCTTGGTGTGTTACATGCAGAAACAACATGGCCATTTTAAGAGACTGAGAAATCCTCCATAAGACTTGGTAAAATCCAACAATTTCCTTCTTATTCTCCATTTGTGATTCACTTGACCTAATTAATGGTGGGATCTGATTTGGCTTGATTGTTGATCGGATTGTGCCCATTTTCGGATAACAAGTTGCTTGAGCTCTGTAGGACCTCAGGGTAGAGTCAATTTTTAGACTCCATATATAGGTCCCATGATTGTGTTTTGGGCTTATTTTTACAGTTTGTTATCATATATTTATATGGGTATTATTTCTCTTGTTTTGGCATTGCTGCCATGTTGTTCATAGAGTGGTATCATGTAGAGGCCCTTTGGAAGGGAAAAGCTCTGGAGCAGAGTTTGGTGTGTTGTTTTATCCTTGAGGTACGATAGAGTTGTTAGGTTTTAAAAGAGGCGAATGGAAAATGAAGAGTTGCGACGTTTATGAAGAGTTGTGAGTTTTATGAAAATTTGTGACTTTTGCGAAGAGTTGTGACTTTTATGAAAGGCTGTGACCTTTCTGAAAGTTTGTAACTTCTACAAAGGGTTGCGACCTTTTCGGTAAGGTACAATATGCACCATTTCACACTAACCTTTGTTGTCTATAAATAGAGAGTTTCCTCTCATTTTTCAACAAGGAAAAATCAATTTTCTTGATTTCTTCTACTACTACTAAATCTAGTATTGTAAATGTACTTTACTGTCGTTGAGTGGTACGCTGACACTGTGGTTTTAGTTGCCGCTACCGGTGAGTAAGATCGTTCTATCCTGGGAGGATATATTCAATTAATCTCGGGTACTTGAGGGGAATAATATCCTTAAGGGGGCACTGTGCATTCAGTGGGCTCGATTTTAATTCTTTGAGAAATATGTTTCTGATTCTATTTTTCTCTACTAGTTTTAATTTTCTATATTTGAAAATACACTCTAATCTTTGTTGTTTCTTACCAAGTTCTTCAAAGTTTTGTTCTATGTATCTTAGGAATACAAGATGAACAACATGTGTTTCACTATTCTTAGACTTGGCTTAGTTTGTTTCTTTATTTATTGAGTATTGTCGCATGTTAGGGTAAATTTAAATTTGATTTTGGTATCATTTAGTAATGTTAGAAATGACTTCTAGGTAGTGTGAAACTCTGGTTGCCGTGTATTTATTTGGTATGGATTGTTGACTGCCACTCTTGAGCTTGAGCTTTAAATTATTTTTAATTGCTTATTGGGCCCGAGGCCATAAAATGGATATATATATATATATAATAAATAACGAATTAAAAAACAAACCACTTAAAAAAATAACAACATTTTTTAAAAGTGATCCTTCGTGGAAAATGGTGCAGTTTTTTAAGGATTCTTATTTTTTTAGTTTTTACACATTATAGATGGAAAATCATCACTTATTTTATTTAATTTGTAACTACAAATTTTTTAAAATTCAATTATATAAATTATTTATATATATATATATATATATATATCATATATGTCATGCCTCGAGGCTACCCCCTGAATGTTAACACCGGACCTAGGATCACGAGTGACCCCAAGCTAGACTAAGATAACTGAAAATAGACATAATGTGCGTAAGCGAGAAATATGACATAAAGGAAAATGATGGGGAATACCCATTCTAAGTCTGAATATATAAAACTGAGTTTAATGACAACCGAAAGGTTAAACTCAAACTAAAAACTGAATCTAAACTATGTCTGAATAAAAGCCTCTAACTGACTACAATTGTTGGGACATGCCCCCAGCTAACTTCTAGCAAAACTGAAACTAAAATAAGAATGACTGAAATAACGACATGTCAATCGTCCTCGAAGAATGAGGACTCACCACTAATACTACTAATCTGGACATTAGGAACCAATCTATGCGTGATCTGAATGCTGAGGACCTAAACCTACATAACGAGAAGATGTAGTAGAGAGTATGTGTCAGTACTTGAAAGGTACTGAGCATGCAGAATATGATAAAACTAAGCAAAACATACATTACTAAACAAAGCAATAAGAGAAATGATATAATCTGATCATGATGAAAATATCGAAGTATACTGAATACTAAGCTAACTGAATGCAATGACCAAGTACATGACATGCTGAGACTGAATACTGAACTATAACTGATAATCTGGTCAATGCACTAGAATTTGACTGTGGGAGCTACTGTTAACCGATCAGAAAACCACGAGAGCTATCTGTGGAGTCTGATGTATCGCCCCATCGAGAGGACACCATATACCTTGTTAGGGGTATAAAGACATGACTAGAGTGATCACTAAATATGTTGCCCACAGAGGGGACTTATCGTACAGGGGCACGTAGTTTTGGGACTATGAGGGTGACTGACCCTTAATCCACTCAGTATTAAGCCTACTCCCAACTGGTTATGTAAATAACACATTATAACTGACCTAGTAAGTTTAATTCATTAGCTAAATGAATCTACACAACTAGTGTTCTGAGTTTCACGCAAAAACAAAGCAGCAATTCTTCAAAACATGATAATCTAATTTCAATTAGTCTATGAGCTAAATACAAACATAAATCCAAAATTCTAGAAATCCTAAGTCTAAACATGAGATACAGAATAAAGAATCTCACTGAATTCTAGGGACCTAATGGGTGAAAGGAACCCACTAGTGAAATCCCACATATCTGGTGACGAATTTCACAAAGAAATCTTTCAATTTCAGGGATATAACTGGAGGAAAACTTATTGCGTTGTTGGAGAGGGTTGGTCGACTCTTTCTCCTTCTTTTCATTCAACTTTGATGTATTTTGGAGAATGAGTTGACTAGGGTAAGATTTAATTAAGTTACTAGGCTAAAATTGACTAAAACAACGTAGTTTAGGGGTTAAATGACGTAGTTTAGGTGACCAATGCATAGGGAAAAGACCCCTGACTTAAAATTTGTCGAGGCCAACCGACGGACCTAGTCCATGGACCGTAGTCCCACCTACGGTCCGTCCTAGTCAGTCGTCAAATAGCTCCAGAGGCTGGGATCTGGGGAGTCTGAACCACAGACCTGGTCCACGGACCGTGGTCCCACCTACGGTCCGTAGGTTCTGAACTTAGTTGAATTTTACTACTGTTAAGGGAGTCTAAACCACAGACCTGGTCCATGGACCGTAGTCCCACCTACGGTCCATAGGTGCTTGCTTGGGTCAAGACTTAGCTGAAATATTCTGGGGTTCTCGGAAGGGAGCTGCAAGTGGGCAACCACGGACCCTACCTACGGTTAGTGGGTCATTCTACGGTCTGTAGGTGGCGCCGTTGGTTGCACCTACAACTTTTGATTTTTCTGCAATCTGGTGTTTGTAGCATATGGGGTGTTACATTATCTCCACCTTGGGAAAATTCATCCTCGAATGAAGACTAAACTAGCTGAACATGGAGGGAAAGAGCTGCAAACCCTACCACTAAATACTGGATATTGAAATCCTCTTGAACTAAGTTCCAAGGACATGCAAATACGCTGAAAATGCAAGTATAACTGAAGGAACATTATACTAAGACTAAATCTACGCATGAATGACTGAAAAATTTGAGAGGAAGTATTACCTCAAGCTAGAATGGAATCCGAAGGAAAGAGATGAGGATACTTTGCCTTCATGGCTGCTTCTGCTTCCCAAGTAACTCCCTCTCTAGACTGACTCTTCCACAAAACCTTAACTAAAGCGACTTCTTTGTTTCTTATCCTTCGAACCTGAAGATAAAGAATCTCAACTGACACATACTCATAAGTGAGACTATCCTTCACAACCACACTTTCCAATGGTACTATAGATGTTGGATCACCCACACACTTCTTCAACAACGAAATGTGAAAGAGCGGATGCACTGGTGCTAGTTCCACTGGCAACTCTAACTCATATGCCACCTTATCTACTCTTTTCAAGATCCTGGAAACGCCTACATATCTAGGAATGAGCTTTCCTTTCTTGAAAAATCTGATCACCCCCTTCATAGGTGACACTTTCAGGAAAACCCAATCATCAATTTGGAACTCCAAGTCCCTTCTCCTTACGACTGCATAGGACTTCTGGCGAATCTGGGCTTTTTTAAGTCTATTCCCGATGAGCTGAACTTTTTCCATAGAATTATGAACCGAATCTTTCCCTATCAAGGCTGCTTCACCTACTTCAAACAAACCAACTGGAGATCTACATCTACGACCATACAATGCCTCATAAGGGGTAATCTAAATATTCGAATGGTGGCTATTATTGTAGGCGAACACTATCAGAGGAAGGTGATCATCCAAACTACCCTTGAAGACGATCATGCAAGCTCTCAACATGTTCTCTAAGGTCTAAATAGTACGTTCAGCCTTACCATCCATCTGTGGATGAAATGACGTGCTTAGATTAACATGAGTACCAAGACCTTTCTGAAATGACTTCAAGAAATGAGAGGTAAAGTGAGCACCTCTATTTGAGATGATAGACAAAGGAACCCCATGCAACATGACTATCTAATTAATGTAAAGCTTAGTCTGAGAAGATCTTCTCACAATCATCTGATCACTGGAACTGAACCTTTTTATGAGTCAACCTATTCAATGGAGAAGCTATGGATGCAAATCCTTTCACGAATCTTATGTAATAACAAACCAAACCAAAGAAACTTCTGATATATGTAGGAGAGGTAAGTCTAGGCCATTGATTCAATGCCTCTATTTTCTAAGAATCCACTCGAATCCCTTCACTAGATACTATAAAACCAAGGAAAGCAACAAATTGCAACAAAAACTCACATTTTCTAAACTTAGTGAATAACTGGCGATCTTTGAGAGTTTTCAGCACCACCCTTAAATAAATCGCATGTTCTCCCTCATTGCTACAGTAAATGAGGATATCATAAATAAAGACGATAATGAACAAGTACAAATACTGCTTGAACACCATGTTCATCAAATCCATGAAAGCTGAACACCCTGACCATACCGAGTTCTAAAGGATGTTTTTGAAATGTCACTATCTCTGCTTCTCTGAGCTGATTATAACCGGATCTGAGGTCTATTTTTGAGAAATGACTAGCACCCTGAAGTTTGTCGAAAAAGTCATTAATCCTTGGGATAGGATACTTATTCTTGATTGTTAGTTTGTTCAACTGCCAATAGTCAATGCACATCTTGAGAGAACCATCATTCTTTTTCACGAGAAAAATTGGTGCACCCCTTGGAGAAATACTAGGTCTGATGAAGTTCTTATATACAAGGTCTTTCAACCAATCTTTTAATTCCTTAAGTTCAGCTACAACCATTTTGTAAGGAGAAATAGAAATAGGCTGGGTATCTGGAAGGAGATCAATTCCGAAGTCGATTTCCTTTTCGAGAGGAACTCCAGGATGATCTTCTAGAAATACTTTTAGAAAATCATTTACAAATGGAATTGAGTCAAGAGTTGGGGTTTCAGAGCTTAAATCCTTAACCTAAACTAGATGATACAGATAACCCTTAGAGATCATCTTTCTTGCCTTAAGGTTAGAAATGAATTGACCCATAGGCACTGAGATACTACCGTTCCATTCTAGGATTGGCTCATCTAAAATCTGAAAATGAACGATCCTAGTTCTACAATCAACTCAGGCATAACAAGAATGTAACCAATCTATGCCTAGAATGATATCAAAGTCTACCATTTCTAACTATACAAGATCTGTTGAGCTTACTTTCTGCGAGACTGTGATAGGGCAATTTCTTTATACACGTCTAGCTATAACGGGGTCACCGACAGGAGTAGAGATTGAGAAGGGTTCTGAGAGAGTTTCTGGACTATCACTGAAGTTTACTTCTATATATGGAGTTACAAAAGAAAGAGTAGCCCCTGTATCTAACAAAGCATAAACATCTACATGAAAGACTCGCAACATACCAATAACCACATCAGGAGAATCTTTCTGATCCTGGTAAGCCTAGAGAGAATACAATATGTTCTAGCACTGACTGCCACATGTACAAGATGAGTTACCCTGCTGAGTCGGGTGACCTGTTGGTGCTACTGAAGTTGTTGACTGAGCCCTACCATTGTTACCTCCTTGACCCTGTTTAGAAGAAGGGCAATCCCTCAATATGTGACCAGTCAGACCACACCCAAAACATCAATCTTCTCCATTAGGACACTCGCAGTCGCCCGTATGGTTCTTACCACACTTTGGACAAGTTGGATAGGTTCTGGTAACTGAAACACTCCCTGAGACTTAGGGCCTGATGCCCTACATTTCTAATCCTGTTGAAACCTGGAGGATGGAACACTAGGGCTAAAGTCCTTTGCTGAGACTGCGTGCGATTTCCACCACTTGATTTCTGCTAAGAGTACTCATAGTTTTCTATCCTAGCCATTTTGTTGTCCTTAGCATGTTCTAAGCTTATCTCCCTCAACCTGCTAAGCATGAGTCATGAGCCTAGAGATGTTCATATCTTGAAGCAACATATCATTTCTGCACTCTGTTATCACCAAGTTAGATACCCCAAATAGAAACTTACTCATCTGTGCCATGGGATCGGCAACCATATGTGGAGCATACGTGGAGAGCTTGATGTAATTATCACAACAAGATTTACAATAAAAGGCAAAAATCAAATATGGAAAGTAAAGATAGATGATAGACACAAATAGAGGAAACAAAAAGCAACCAAAGGGTATATTAAACCCAATGACCTCAATCCGTTAATCCTACAATAAGTACCTAAATCTTAAGAAGACCTCAAGGGAATCGATATTCCAAGCAACCAACGTTTCTAACAAAAGGCAATAAAAGCTTAACCAATCTGTCAACACTCAAACGTGACTTTTTTGGTTTTAAACATTCAACATCATCTCCGTCTAAAATGATTCGAAACTAGCTATTTATAGTTTTAGGATAAAAGGGCCTAAAAGTGACCCAAAGTGACAAAGGGCGAGCCAAGTCGGGCTCGCCTAGTGCCTTGGGGGATGCGCCGACCTGGTTGGTGAGTTTTCCTACGTGGTCTTCAGCCATAGCCATGTTCTAGAATATTAGGCGAGTTGGGGCCATCGCCTAATCCCTTGGGCAATGCGCCAAGTGGCTCTTGCTCGTCAAAAGTAGCTTCCCCTGCAATCTTCAAGTTATGAAATCCCTTGCTTGTCATCAATACCATCTCGAGAACCTCTATCTTCATGAATAACCCTTGCATCCTTTGAAGGTCTTGAGTTTTATTTCTAGTAAATGGCCTTGATGTAATCCGGGTTGCATCATTCTCTCCTTCTTGAAAAGAATTTATTCTCAAATTCAACGGATCATCATCATCAATAGTTAGGAAAAGTGACAGGTCACACACATTGAAAGTGTTGTGCACCTGTTCCTCTGGAGGAAGGGCAACATTGTAGGCGTTGTTGTTGAGCCTCTCAAGCACTGGAAATGGTTTATCACCTATCGGCATCAACTTCGTCTTGCGATGGGTGGGGAATCACTCCTTGTGAATGTGTACCCACACCCAATCACCCGGTTCAAACACAATCCTCTTACGGCCCTTGTTAGCCCTTTTGGCTACTTCTTCGTTCTTCTTCTCTAAGTGCAGCCGCACCTTCTCATGAAGCTTCTTCATGGATTCAGCTCGCTTACTCCCATCTGGGCTTAACACAACATTTTGAGAAAGAGGAGTGAGATCTAAAGGGGTTAGGGGGTTAAAACCATAAACCACTTCAAATGGAGTCATGCCAATAGTTCTATGAATAACTCAATTATAAGCAAATTCAACTAAAGGCAAATGTTACTCCCACGAGGCCAACTTTACATGCACGGTGGCACGAAGCATAGAACCCAAGGTCCTATTCACTGCTCAGTTTGGCCATCAGCTTGTGGGTGACAAGAATTTGAGAAAAACAACTTAGTACCACAGTTCCTTCCAAAAGTGACTAAGGAATTTTTTATCCCTATCACTTACAATGGTTTGAGGAATTCCATGCAATTTAACAACATGCTCAACAAAAAAAGATGCTATATTGGAAGCATCAACACATTTATGACATGGAATGAAATGATCCATTTTTGAAAATCGATCAACAACAACAAAGATGCTATCTCTACCTCTTTTGGTCCTTGGCAAACCCAAAACGAAGCCTATTGAAATATCAAGCCAAGGTCTTTGAGGGATGGGCAGTGGAGTGTATAAACCATGGGGAAGAGGCGTGACTTAGCACGTCAACATTCAACACATTGACCACAAATTCAAACAACATCCTTATGCATTTTAGGCCAATAGAATTGTTCCTCAAGAATTCCCCTAGTTTTGTCAATACCAAAATGACCCATCAAACCCCCATCGTGTGCCTACCTCACAAATAGTTCTCTCCAAGAGCTCATAGGCACACAAAGTTTCTTTTCTTTGAACAAGAAACCATCAAACTTGGAATAGGGAATAGAAGAACTATCCCTCATCCACCTTTCCCTCTCCCATTCCTCACAATCTCTGAAGATTTGAGCAAACACGGGGTCCTTGGGATACAATGCCTTCAAGCATTCAAATCCAATCAATTTAGAAGACAAAGTATTAATCAACACATGTTTTCAAGACAATGCATCGACCAGAACATTTTCATTTCCCTTTTTGTATTGGATGACATAAGGGAAAGTTTCAAGGAATTCAATCCATTTGGCGTGCCTCTTGTTCAACTTTCCTTGGGCTTGAATATGTTTTAGGGACTCATAGTCTGTCCTAATGACAAATTCCTTGGGCCACAAGCAGTGTTGCCAATTACCTAAATCCCTAATCAAGGCATACAATTCAAGATCATAAGTGCAATAATTCAAAATAGCACCTTTCATCTTTTCACTAAAATAAGCAATAGGATTTTGGTCTTGCATTAAGACGGCTCCAATGCCTACTTTACTAGAATCACATTCCAATTCAAACATTTTATCAAAATCAGGTAATTGCAACAAAGGAGTGGAACTAAGCATGGATTTTAAAGTCTCAAAAACTTTGGCTTGTTCCTCTCCCCACTTAAACGATTTACCCTTTCGAATTACCTCAGTCAAGGGGGGTTCTATGGTACTTAAGCCTTTGACAAACCGCGTATAAAAACTAGCCAACCCATGAAAGCTTCTAACATCGCTTATGGATTTTGGAGTTGGCCAATTCTTAATTGCGTCTATCTTAGACTCATCAACTTCAACCCCTCTTGAACTCACAACAAATCCCAAGAAGACAACTTCATCAAAATAAAATGAACATTTATCAAGATTAGCATAAAGTTGTTCCTTCCTAAGCAAATCAAGCACACATCTCAAATGATCAACATGATCATGCATGGTCTTGCTATAAATCAAGATATCATCAAAATAGACAACCATAAATTTCCCTATAATTGCTTTCATCACATGATCCATGAGATGCATAAAAGTACTAGGAGCATTAGTGAAACCAAATGGCATCACCAACCATTCATATAGACCAAACTTGGTCTTGAATGCGGTTTTCCATTCATCACCAGGGTTCATCCGGATTTGATGATAACCACTCCTAAGATCAATCATTGAAAACACACAAGAGCCATTCAATTCTTAAAGCATATCAACTAACCTAGGAATAGGATGATGATACTTTATCCTAATTTTGTTGATGGCTTGGCAATCAACACACATGCGCCATCTTCCATCTTTCTTTGCAACCAATAAAATCGGCACGACACATGGACGCATACTCTCCTTCACATAACCTTTGTTGAGGAGTTCCTCAACTTGCCTTTGTAGCTCCTTAGTGTCCTCCGGATTGCTTCGATAAGCCAGCTTGTTTGGCAATTGTGATCCCGACACAAAATCAATTTGGTGCTCAATTCTCCGAGAGGGGGGTAATCTACTTGGAATCTCCTTAGGGAAGACATCCTTATAGTCATGCAAAAGAAAGGAAATAGAATTGGGAAGAGAAGAATGATATTGGTTAGTTAGTAGCACATGATCCCTATGTTTGATAAGGATCAAAGAACTTTCGGACTACATTTCCTCTCTTATCTCTTTGTAATTAGCCAACAATACTTGGGCCTTTTATTTCAACTTCTTCATCTCCTTTTCTTCCTTGCTGTTGGCCTCCACATGTTCCTCCTCACTCCTCCTCTTCACCCTCAACTCAGTCATTCTTTGATATGCTTCATTGACTTAAGAGGGTGACATAGAATGAAAAACATACTTATGATCATTCAACACAAGTGAGTACTTGTTGGTCCTCCCATCATGTTTGGTCGAACGATCATATTGCCAAGGCCTCCCGAGTAGCACATGACAAGCTTGCATTGGGACCACATCACATTGAACCTCATCTTGATACTTCCCAATCTTGAACTTGATCAACACTTGTTTATGCACCCTCAATTCTCCACACTCCCTCAACCATTGAAGCTTGTAAGGTGTAGCATGCTTAGTGGTAGGAACTTTCAAGAATTCCACTACAGTACTAGCAACATTTGAACAACTCCCACTATCAATGATTAAGTAACACACACTATCCTTGATGAAGCATTTGGAGTGAAATAGATTCTCTCTTTGTATCGGATCATCCATGGCTTACTAATCATTGCTCGCCTTACCACATATAGAGGAACGACGTTCTCTCTTTATTTGACACAAAGGTCTGGTTCCTCATATTCCCTGTCTTCAAACTAATCCTCTTCTTGAGGATCTTCTTCACAATCCCCTGCTGACTCTTCCTCTACACTAATATATATTTCCCCTCCTTGCATTAGAGCATTCAATCAATTGGGACACTCACGAATCATATGACCCTACACCCTACATTTGTGACATAGAATACCTTTAGGCAATTTAGTTGGTCATTGTTACCTTTTTCTCTTGGTGGGTACTTTGGAGTGTTTCCTTCGAAGGGCTTCTTCTCATAAGTCTTCTTGACATCGGAACCTTTGTTTCAACCCGACGATGTTTGAGCTCCCCCTTTGTTCTTACTCCAAGAGTTTGAAGATGAACTCTTGTACCTAGACACTTTATCCTCCTTGAATTCCATCTTTATATCATGGGCTACCTCAAAGACATCATTAAAGGTAGCAAGCCTATGAATGGTCATCTTAGAAGAAATCTCTTTATTCAACCCTACCTTGAAGCAAAAAATAGAATGATCTTCGATCTCTCTATATTCTAGCTTCATGACTATGCTTTTGGAACTCATCATGATAGGCTTCAACGCTTATACTTTTTTGCCTCAAGTTGTACAATTTTGCAAGTAACCCTTAGAGGTATCTTTCTGGCACATACTTGGCTCTCATCAATCTTTTTAATTTAGGCCATGCTGGAGGATGAGCTTCTTGAACGACTAAGTGATACCTCTTCATGTACTCCCACCATGTGACATGATACCCTTCAAATTGAGCGATAGCATAGCAACTACTTTTGACCTCCGTCAAGTCATTGACATTGAAAAGTCGGTCACATTGCGACTCCCATTCCAGATAAGCATCGGGATTGCTTTCCCCTTTGCATGATGGGAGAGTCATTTTGATAGAGTTTATGCCAACATCTCGGCCTCTATTGCCGCCTTGGTCGTTGTGATAGTAACCCCTTTGATGCCCTCCTTGATAGCGGTTACCATCTTCTTCTCTAGCTTCTTTACCAACTTCTTGATTGATATTGCCTTCCCATTGTTCCCCACCTTGAGGGTGGTTTCCATGTTGTCTCCTATCATACGGCAGCGGACCCAATCTACCTCTTAGTCCTCCTTGCAATATTTGACCTCTTGGTCCATTCCTTGGTGATTCATTCCATGGTGTCTCTTCACCTTCACCTTCATAACCTCCTTGGTCCTCATTATTCCTCAACTTATTCACGGGTTTTGGTTGTGGTTGCAGTCTTTGGTAGGGAAGATTTTGTTAAGTGGTGTTTGGTAAGGATGGTTTTGATTTGGTGGAGCTTCTTGACTAAGCGGGAAATGGAACGGTCGATTGGTACTTTGGCTATTTGAACCCAATTGATTGAAAGTTGGGTGCAAGTCTTTTTGGAGGGTTCGAGTCTGATTGTAGGAGAATTAGTGTGATCGTACCCACTTGTGGAAGCACGATAAGTAGCTTGTGGTGTAGAATCACTGGAGTTGACCCGACCTTGCACATTGGTCAGCCTACCATCCATCCTTCATATATCACCCCTCACATTGCTCAACGCCTCCATTATAGTTGCCAAGGTAATGCCTCCGGTAAGTGCTTGAGCTTCATCTCCAGTTTCCATTGTACCTATCAATAAGACAACTCACAAAAACAGCAAACAACGTTAGCGTTAGTAAAAGAACTCACAATCACTCGTGTTTACACACATTTGATTGCCTCACAATTGGCGCTGCAAATGTTGACAGTTGTTTGTACTTGGTCGATCACAGGGTACCAATTTCTAGTCTTGGTCAGAATGGATTCTAGTTTTAAGAAGAACGGATGACTCAATTGGAACAAACGGACTTGAATCAAGAATTAACTTCGAAGTAAAACGAAAAAAGAACGAAAAGAAAAAGCACAAAAAAAGAAGTGAATTCAATAACCATGGTCAACAAGTAGATTAATTACGAGTTGAAAATCAGTTTAGGATTCTTGAGAACATTTGAGAATCAAAAGAAAAGAAACTAAGAAATTAAAACCTAAGAATAGGAGTGTAAACTGAGTTTCCGATCGCCGAATGATCTATTTTCTTCGCCAAAAGTGAAGTTCAGCTGGCCAACTTGAAGATGGACTCGCCAAACTCAACAATCTTCCAAGGCAACTCGGTGATATGGGTGGATGTTCGGCGATGCGCTGATTGGACTCGGCGAATAGGGTTGATCTCGCCAAAATTTCCAGTAGCTACCTCGAATTGGCAACCTCTTCGGCGACCAACCTGCCCAAAGAGTGAGGCGCCGAGTGGGTTAGGTGATCCCCGCTTTAGCTTACCTAATGGACCACTGCTGCTTCTTCAAAATTTCAAGATTTGAACTCTTGTGGTCCGCCCCTGCACTTGTCCTTTAGTACTTACCCCTTTTGGTAAATTCCCCTTTTACAAACACCTTTACTCATTCTCTTTCTTTCTTTTTTGAATCAAACTCTTCTTTCCAAAGATTCCCTTCCTTGAAGATTTTAATGTTCTTCAAGAACTTCAAGAACAAGATGAACCCAAAATTAAACCCTCAAAATTTTTGTCTCGGAATTTCAAAAAAAATGAGGTACAAGCTCTCCTTGTTATGGGAAACAATAACCAATACTTTTAAGCCCTCAATTTCCATCTAAAACCTTCAGATTTCAAAATCCATTTTCATCTCTTCAAGCTTCTTCACGTCTTCAATGGTGGAATCTTCAATATGGCATCAAGATCCTTCAAATCTCAGCCCTAGACTCAAATAGGGTTGGTTAACACTATTCCAACCTTAGAAACTCAAATAAGACTCAAATCTACAAGACCTATTTCAGAAATTTTCATAAAAATGAATTTGAACACCTTTTTTTTGTAACAAAACCCCAAGACTAGATTCGTAGGAATGAAACTAGACTCGGCTCTGATACCAAATAATGTAATTCTCACAAGAAGAATCACAACAAAATAAGGAAGTCAAATACGAAAAGTAAAGATAGATAAATAGACACAAAAGAGGAAACAACAAGCAACCAAAGGGTATATTAAACCCAATGACCTCAATCCGTTAATCCTATAATTAGCACCTCACTCTTACGAAGACCTCAAGGGAATCGATATCCCAAGCAACCAACATTTATAACACAAGGCAATAAAAGCTTAACCAAGCTCTCAACACTCAAACATGAGTTTTTCAATTTGCAACATTCAAAATCATCTCCGTCTAAAATGAACCCAAACTAGCTATTTATAGTTTTAGGATAAAAGGGCCCAAAAGTGACCCGAAGTGACAAAGGGTGAGCCAAGTCAGGCTTTCCAAGTGGCTTGGGCGATGCGCCGACCTGGTTGGCGAGTTTTCATGCATGGTCTTCAGCCCTGGTCATGTTCTGGAATATTAGGCGAGCTGGGGCCATCGCCTAAGCCCTTGGGCGATGCGCCAAGTGGCTCCTACTCCCCAAAAGTACTTTCCCCTACAATCTTCAAGGTATGAAAACCCTTGATTATCATCAATACCATCTCGAGAACCTCCATCTTGATGAATAACCCTTGCAACATTTGAAGGTCTTGATCATGGTTTCTAGTAAATGACCTTGATGTAATCTAGATAGCATCAGAGCCTGGTGAACTTGAGTCTATACTCTTGGACCGACTAGAACCTTGTCTCTAATTAATGAATACCCGAGCCTTAGCCTCTCTCAACTCTCTTGGAAAGAACCTGTCCATAAAAGTTTCGGTAAAACACTCCCAAGTCACAGGAGTGGCATTCTCACCCTTGTTGTGTTTCCACTGTGTAAACCATATGTGAGCCACATCCTTAAGTCGGTAGGACGCCAACTCTACTCTATCATTTCCTATCACTTGCATCACATTAAAGATTTTATTGACCTCATCAATGAATTTCTGGGGATCCTCACCAACATGCGACCCTAGAAAGACATGTGGGCTCATCCTAACAAAATCACGGACACTAGCTGCCGATGATCAATCACAAGCATTTGCAGGGGCTGGAACCTGCTAATTGTTGTTGTTAGCTACACTCTGGGACAATAGTTGAATGGCGTTCCAAAACTCTACATTCGAAACATCCTGATCTAGGACTGGAGGAACTGTGTCAACTTTGCGTGCATTAGTATTCCTTGCACTACAAGAAAAAGGGTCTTTAGCGAAAGAAAATTAAGTCGCTAAAAGTGTAAATCCAGTCGTTATTAGTCACTTACAACTGGAAAAAAATTGGTCGTGTCCTGTCGTTAGTAGCTCCGACGTTAAAAGTGGACAACCAAATTCTAGTCCGCTCGTTAAAAAATCTTTAGTGACGGCAGAAAAATTGGTCGTTGGATCTCTTTTTGCGATAACATTTTCACCTTCGTTAATTTTTATTTTAGTCGTAGATAACTTCAGAAAGAGATATTATAGGATCTTTTAGAGACCGGAATCCTTTCGTTAGTTTTTATTAATATTTTTTAAAAATAAATATTATTAAATGAAAATTAGTTACATTTTGTCCCTTGTGATTGATAATTAAAAATCATTATTTCATATGTAATTGTACAAAATTTCATAACATATAAAATAGAG
>JAJONZ010020574.1:0-50940 GCA_029582445.1 Solanum paucissectum
ACGAAATTACATAAAAACCCCTCATAGAACCTCATTATAAAGTCAACACAAAGTCATAGGCTCTTGCTTAACCTATCATTTTCCGAGTCGTTACAAACATAAATCATAAAAACTCATTTTCTCATTGAACATGAATTCATCAAGAACATACATATCATAAGGAGACCATTGGAACACATAATCATACATGACTCCAAAACATGAAACAAGCCATAAGGAACTCTTGGTCTCAGGCTTGAGTAGGAATAGCAGAATGAGATAACGATATTGGAACTCTTAACGACCATGCCTTCTAAACATACCATCTCCCCCTTGGGAGTAAACCCATACTAAGGGTAACATCAAAATAGCATAGGGAACTTAATAAATCATTCACAACCATAAGGAACTATCAACATACCGGTGCCTTCATACGGAAAGGCTCCTTTGTCCTCTCTAGACTGAAGTGCATACAAACGACCATAATCTGGAGGAATAGGAAAAGTACCATTAGGATAAGTTTGCTTGGCACCTCTTCCCTTTGCCGAAAGTGTAGGGAAATGTTTCACTTGATGATCACCCTTTCAAAAACCATAACACCCATTTGTTGTCATGACCCGAGAGCACCCTCTAGTCGTAACACGGCGTACTCGACCCCGAAGGGATATAATACAAGCCTCATAGCATTCTTTGAACATAAGAACATAGGAAAATAGAGAAGAATTAAAACATTCCTTTACAATAAAAAAGACATTCATTAAAAAGAAAGCGGAAGACTTTCTAGATATTGTACACTATGTCTCAAACCATCTAATACTTTGAATACAACATTGGGACTTAGCCCATACAAAAGATTTAACATAAACTAAAGATATAAAAGAAACACATTGGGTTTTGTCCTCAAAACTATGAGGACTAACCAAGTCTTCATCTTCAAGCACCTTATAAACCTATCCTTCAAGCATAGAACACCAATATCTCCAAACCCTACACTTAGGTAAAAAGGGAGAAGAATGGGGTTAGCACAATTAAGTACTAAGTATGATGACCATGCAAAAATATGCTTAAAAAGGACATTTGATTTGAAGGTCATGCTTTTATGCCATTTGGTAAAACTTCATCAACATTGATAAAAGAGGCATAATATAAGTCACAACCCACATACCAGTCACATTTTCACATTTGAAGAAGATCAACATATAAACCTTTACCTTTACCTTAAGCCATCACCTCAAGTAACCCTCAAGCTATACCTTGTGCAATGTATGGATAGCGTCCAATACCACCACCCACACTAAGGCACCACCTTAAGGTAACCATAATTGAACTTACCAGTCATCCTTCAACCTTTGGCACATAGTTATGGGATAGGGAGATTGCTACTAGAAACCCAACCTATTGCATTAGAGGAGAAGCTTCCATCTCATGAGTTTACTATAGATGACCCAACCTATTGCATTAGCGGAGGGGTCTTTTCCTCATTGTCTATATCCACTCGGTACTAGGCATTATTTCCCAATTATACATAATTAGTATGGAATTGTATCTACATGTGTGAAAGCATACTTTATCCTTCATTCAATACAACTCACCAAATAGCTAATAAATTCAATTAAGTGAGAACTACCTTTCACCTTAGAATCAACATTAGTATGTGAGAATAACTATCACACCAAGATCATGTGTTCTCATGAGAATGGAATTTTAATCAACACAATAGGATCATCATGGTCATGTACATTTCATGCAAATAATGTGTACAGGTGCATATGAGAACTATACTTTCAATTAACACCATTGATACATCATGATCATGTTTATGCATGGAGTGTGCGTGTGTGTAATTGTCCTTGCAATGACACAAACAACAACATTATCATCTTAGACACTTCATTCATAATTAAGTGTAAGGGTAAGGGAAAAATGGACTTTCGACAATACCACAATATACATAATATTCATGTGACCTTCAACTTCCAAGTAAATCACGAGTTCACACACAATCTTGTCAACTTGCACAAACCTTCAAAATATGCCCTTTAAGGGTTATGGATCAACTCATCCCAATATATAGCAATAGAACAATAGATATGAGAATACCATGATCCGACAACTCATCAATACATTAATCACATCATGATTGGCACTTTATACTTCAAGTATTCATCAACATGCACATAATATCATGATCAAGTCAATTCATGTTTATCAGCATTACCCTAAACCAATTTGAGTCTAGGTGATCTAATCTAAGGCATTACATTGAGAATTCATCATCCTAGGAGGATCACATTTAATCCTCAGTTGCCTCTTTCATGACATAACCCTAGAATCTTAGGTTAATCAAGAATACATGTAGAATTATACTAACATCAAGTAACTACATCATAATTAAACACCTCCACTTTTCAAGTGGATCAACAACTCTAACACATGTCTACTACAACAATTCACCAAAATTAGGCATAGATGATGATACAAGAAAACAATCTAAATCAATCTAGGCATAAATCCATCAACATTCATTCATAATCAACAAACATAAGGCACAATTTAAGAATTGAGAGAAATCATGGGTTCAAAGAGTATGTTCATCTTAAATCATCAATATAATCATAGTTTATCATTTGAAAACGTTTTATGCAAGAACACATGAGGTTGAGAAAAACTTAGGGTTTTGTGCAACATGAAAACTTTGAAACTTCTTTGAAATTGATTCTAGGGTGAAAGCTAACCCTAGATGAAGGATCAACATACCTTATACTTGAAGAATCCCACAAAAATCTACCCAAAAGCCTTCCTATTCAAGCCCTAACTCTTCTTCTCCTCTTGGTCTTCAATGGAGTTCTTAGAGAGAAGATATTTTTGGGGAGAGGGTTTTGATTTGGGGAAAAGTAAATAATGAAATCTAAAATACCAATTAAATGTTTTAATACTCGTAAAATAGCCTAATAACCCTAAAATAACCGTCCAAGCTCTTAAAACAACTAATAAGCAATTTACCAAATGACCCATGCCTTGACCGAACCCAAGATAGATTGCACAGACATGGTTCACAGACCCAATTCACAGACAATAGATGGGTCCACGGACCATCCTCATTATTTGTGGTTCGTGGCTGAGGCTTGGCCTTCAAGGCTTCAGCAAGGTTCGACTTATAGAGGCCATCCACGAACCGTGGATAGACCTACAGGGCGTGAACCCCATCCGCATGTCACCACATTTTGGTGACTCCAAACTTTCTTTGAGGTCTTGGAGGTTAGCCTTAGGGTCCTCCTCAAGGACCCCTAGGATGGTCCATGGGGAGTCGTACCTTGACATTTGACCCTTAAACCCCTCAACCATACAACAAACACAATCAAACCTCACACCGAACTCAAACGCACACAGGCTCTAGTTTCACTAGTTCATTTTTAGGGTCGTTACATTATTCCCCACTTATGAACATTCGTCCTCGAATGACACTTTAAACACATTAAGGGGTAACGACTCAAGACTAGCAGCCCGCAATCATGCATGCAACATCAATATAAAGAACACAACTAGATGGAAACATCAACTCCACATAAATAAGCCCAAAACACAACAAGAAGTAGGAACTACATCTACAAACTCATTATGGATCATAACTTAACATTCTTCATTTCATTATATTGGAGGAACTTCCTTCTCCAAATCACATCATGCTCCACACAACATCATTAAGCACATTATGCAATTTTCTCATAAAAGCACATTTAGGCATGCTCAACAATTCAACTCATGAAACATTTAGGCAACTCATCATAGATGCATAATAACATGAGGAACACAATTTTGAAAACTCATTTCTCATATAAACAGGAATTCAAATAGAACATGCACAACAATAAGGAGGCCATGGAAACTCAATATCACACAAAACTCCAAAACATGAAACAAGCTACAAGGAATTCTTGGTCTCAAACTTGAATAAGAATAGGAGGAAAAGAGATGAGGATATCAACACCCTCAACAACCTTACTACTGATCATACCATCCCCCACTTACGGATAAAGCCAACTAAGGCTAACATGAAGCAACATAGGAATCTCAATAACACATTTACACAATAAGGAACCATCAACATATCAGATCTTTTAAACTAGGAAGGTCCTCATTAAGCAACTTATTGCTCACAACAAACCTTACTGACACAATATCAAGTCTCTTATGAGTCTACCAGACCGGGTCTAAACTCCTCAAAGTCACTACACCTCTTTAGGTGAGAATATCCATCAAGCCTAACTCATGAACATCAAGGACACTCAATGACCTTATCACATAAGAACATTATCTCCCTCATAGGGGTAAGCTTATACAAACACTTTACAACATCATTCTTTCAATTCTAAGGTCGGAGCTAAACATCACTAAACCTTCACACTCATCACCCAAGGTGATTCTAAACAAGGTAAATTACACTTATCCTCTCCTTTATGGAGTCTACTCATTCTACACATCAACACTTTTCCAAAACACCTCATTCATCAAATCTGCCAACACACCTCCAAACTCATCATAATCTTCTACCAACAACACACATAACCATATAGAAACCCATTCATGATAAATACTACCTCACAATAGAACTTCTCAAACCTACCATAACAAAACTCATCTAGTCATATAACCACAATTGACCTCATTACTCACCTCTTTTTTTCTCCTTCAATCCTTGCGACATTAGCCCTTCAAGTAGTCACATCTTCAAGACCACCGGATAGGGAATAAGAGAGAGAATTTATGGAGTTAAGATCTCTGGTACGACTTGAAGGATAAAGAAAGAAGTGTAACTTTCTATCTTCTTATAGCCTCTCGCTCATAGATGTGTCGTGACTCGCACCGATTAACAAGACTCTACTAGACGTGGCTTGTGAGACATCGACCCTAAAACCATTTCCAAAATCTTATGCTCTGATACCAAGTTTGTCACGACCCGAGAGAACCCACTAGTCATAACACGGCGTACTCGACCACGGAGGGGTCTAATACAAGCCTCTTAGCATTCATAACATTCGATAAAAAATATAGTGCGGATTTAAAAACCTTATTTAAAACAAAACTATCAAAAGCTCTTTTATAAAGAAACGGAATACTAAGTCTCACATGGCCATCTTAAGACAAACTTTAACAAGATAGGGTCACAACCCTTTATAATCGAAAATACTGAATGTCTATTACAAAAGTTTCAAACATGAAGGAACTAGAACAATAAAAGTCTTTGTCCTCGAATACATGAGGACATACCAAGTCTTGGAGGAAAACTCTATCCAAGCTCTTCAAAGCTAGCTAAGATCAATCACTTGCCGGAACCTACACTTGTAGTAAAAAATAGGAAAATATGGGTTAGCACACAAAAATGTACTAAGTATGATGACCATGCAAAAACATGCTAAAAAGAGACATTTTGTTGAAAGTCATGATTTTACGCCATTTTTGTAACACTTCATGAACATTGATACAATAGGCATAATATAAGTCACAACCAACATACAAAGTCACATACTTCACATTTAATCAAAATCACATGTATACCTTTACCTTTTCCTTGAACCTGCACCTCAAGTAACCATCAAGCTATACTCTGTGCAATGTATGAGTAGCGTCCCATACCACCACCTACACTAAGGCACCACCTTAAGGTCACAAAAAGTGAACTTTCCATTCATTCTTTCCACCTTTACACAATAGAGCATATAAGACACATAAACATCATATGAATCACGTCATCACATTAAGACCAACATCTAAGACAACTCTAAGTCATACTTGTGCAATGTGCAAGTAGCATCCCGTACTACTACTCACACTAAGTACTCCTTTGAAGTCAGCTTAGACAAGGCACATTCATATAGAATAGACACGACAAGGAAGTAACTCATAATACAATCCAAGTATAGCATGTATCTTTTCATTTAAGCATTTAAGCCAACATTCTTCATTAGATTCATTTAGGACACATTCATGCATTTAGAAGACTTTCATACATTTAAGTTTGGAAAGCCAATATGCATTTTCAAACATAGAAGACAAGCTATAGTCACAGTACACTCATAACATAGTAATATCAATACCTTATCAACCTCTAAGAGCACTTGTGCAATGTATTGTTGGGATCCCATAATACCAACCTTACTAAGAATCCCTTAAAGCCACATATTCATTTCCATAATCTTAAAGCTTACCATAATCTATAGTCATAAATGAGGAATTATGCAAGTACATGAACTAACCATCAGGAAACCATTCCACAACATCCTAATAAGTCTCCTTGTGCAATGTAAAAGTGACCCATACCCTCACTTCTACCAAGTGAACCCATTAAGAAGTCATAGTATAGTTCCTATCATATTCATTACCTTATTATTATTAGGGAATATTAGCCATAGCCGACATAGACGATGTGAGCTACATGGAATCCGATGTCATATAGCCCGACACCAAAAGAAGGCGTTCTTACTTGCCGAAGGTAGAACTAATCATATTTAGCTTCTAAGTGGATCCACTAGCTAAGTCCTATGTTTGGCACATAGTTATGGGATAGGAAGATTGCTACTAGAAATCTAACCTATTGCATTAACGAAGGATCTTCCATCTCATGAGTTAGTTAACTACAAATGACCCAACCTATTTCAGTAGCAGAGGGGCCTTTTCCTCATTGTCCATATCCACTCGGTACTAGGCATTACTTTCCAATTATAAATAATTAGTATGGAATTGTATCTACATGTGTGAAGGCATACTTTACCCTTCATTCAATTCAACTCACCAAATAGCTCATAGATTCAATTAAGTGAGAACTACCTTTCACCTTAGAATCAACATTAGTATGTGAGAATAACTATCACACCAAGATCATGTGTTCTCATAAGAATGGACTTTCAATCAACACAACAGGATCAACATGGTTATGTACATTTCATGCATAATAATATGTAACAGTGCATATGAGAACTATACTTTCAATTAACACCATTGATACATCATGATCATGTTTATGCATGGAGTGTGTGTGTGTAATTGTCACGCCCCGAGAGCACCCCCTAGACGTGACCGGCGAATATGACCCCCTTCGGGGTTAAGTACGCCCGTAATTGTGTCACGCCCCGAGAGCACCCCCTAGACATGACTGGCATACTTGACCCCGAAGTTTTTGCATACAAAGCCTTTAGCATAGTCATAACATAAGATCATAGAAAAGTAGGGAAAATTTGAAACTTTCTTTTAAACCAAACAAGTGAAAACATTTCATAAACGCGGAAGTCTTTACTAAAACCTTTGTCTCAAACCATCTATGAATAACACGAATAAAAGTTTTGGGACGCAACCCAAGATAAGTCTACAACATAAGAAAAATGACATAAAAGGAACATAAAGGGTTTTGTCCTCGAATCTATGAGGACTCATAAATTCTATTACTCTTTTAGATCTTTGGAAACCTATCCTTCAAAGTAACTCAATATCATCAACCGTACTTTTGATTAGAATGTAGGCAATATGCGCTAGTACAAAATGTACCAAGTATGAAAGCTAGAACAACATCGAAAAGCATCTCAAAATGGTTAGTCAACATAAGACATAAGCATAAGAGATAAGAACATACTCATAACATAATCATCATCAAAAGCTTTATGTAAACATAAGTCAATATAAGACATGGTCATAATCATATAAGCATAAGAGACTCTTAGTCTTCTTTACCATAATAGCACCATTCATAAGTAACCTCAAAAGCATGCAAGTGCAAAGCAAGAGTAGCAACCCATAATACTACCTAAGAAAAGTATCCCTTTTTGGTCATCTTAATCATAGTCTACCCACAAGGTCAACTCTTAAGCTTCTTTATGCCATAAGGGCACCATACTTCTAAGTAACCTCTAGACCCACTTGTCCAATGCATGAAAGGCATCCCATACTACCATTCACACTAAGCATAGCCTTGAAGTCATCCTAGTCATATTCACCCTACCTTCGCTTCATTATTAGTTTAACTCTCACAACTAAGGGAATATCTCACCTTTAGTCAATCATAACTAGGAAAGGAAACTCTAGCACAATCCTATCTCAAGACTTCTCTTTTGTGACCCTAAGTCATACTTGTGCAATACAATCATGGCATCTCATAATACTATTCATGCTAAGTATTACTTTTAGGTCCTCTTACTATTTCTTCTTTGTTTGGAACCTAGTTCCTCTATTTAACTCTAGAACACTAAGAGGTAGTCTCTTAAGCATATCTTAGTTCATTATTAGATTGAACCCTACGAGATACTACTTGTAGCATGTCTAGGTTCATCATTTTCATGGGCACTATGAGATACTACTCTAAGCATGTCTAAGTTCATTCAAACTCTTGAACACTATTAGGTACTTCACTAAGTACATCTTAGTTCTATCATGCTTTAGAACACTATGAGATGCTTCTTTAAACATGTCTTAGTTCATTAGATATGGAGATTCCTACGAGAAACCTTAACTCAACTATGTGAAGGCTTCCATCACATGAGACCTAACTTTGGGAGAACCCACACTCTACTACGTAAGAGTTCCCCCTTTAACTTGGATAGTCCTCACATCAACTAGGTGTGTCTCTCCTATCTTCTTGGAGTCCAGACCCTATCTTATGTGACACTCCATGTCATCTTCAATATCAACTTGGAGCCAAGAATACACCCCAAGTTTTACTTGGTAAGCCTTTCTTAACCCTCATAACTCATGGAAGGATGTCCTTTATAACTAAACCATGTTCACTACTAGGTGAGTCTAGCCACAATTCGTCCTAAAGGTTCAATTTCAACATTACATGCCAAGATTCATCATATACAATCGAGTCTAGTTCAATTCATAATTATATGATCCTAACTTTGATCAATTACTACTCATGACATTAGTCTAGGAAGAATACTCATGAACCTTCAAATTCCCCTCTAATGGCATCAACCCACAAATCATGAAACTCATCAAGTAAACTAGGGTTAACAATTCACTACACATAATTTCATCATAATATCACAATTAAATTCTAAGACAACCATAAACAAGTATTATCCAACCCTTTGGAATCATACCCAACTATACCCACACTTTGGAAGAAACCCTAGCTTAGATTGGGGTTCTTCTTCACAAATTAGGGGAAATTCTTAGGGGACTCTATGGGTGGAAGAACCCATATATGAAATGATAAACATACCTTTAATCAAATACCTAGCACAAGTTCTAAACAATGGACTTCGTTCTTGACCTTAGATTCAACCCTTAACTTCTTCATCAATAGATGTTCTTCTTAGAGAGAGAAATATTCTATGGAGAGGATGAAGTGGGTTTTCTTTTCATTCTAGGGAGAATGACTTAATTGAGGTAAACTTAGGTCTAATAAGATTATATAGTTACTAGGAAAGCAATAGAATAATGTAGGGTCAACTTTGGTAAAGAACTAAGGACCTAAAACGTTTTAACTTAAAATTATTCCCCTTGCCCACTTGAGCTCGCCCTTTGGAACCTTGGGCTCGCCCTTTGCACTAGGTAACTCGCCATATGCACCCTTGGCTCTCCCAATATTCCAGTGAGCTTGGAATTTGGGCAGTCCACTAAGCGATCTAGGGAGCTAAAGGGCGATTCGCCAACCTGGTTGGCGAGCTGCGACTTAGCTCGCCCTTTGGTCCAGAACCTAGGCCAATGGGGCAGTACAATAGGTGATCTCAAGAGCTCAAGGGAGACTTGGCCAACCCCTTGGGTGATCAAGTACTCCCATCGCCAAACAGCCCCTCAAAGGACACAGTTTCTTTCACTCAAACTTTCTAGCTTAGGGCCTTGCAACCCTATACAATTCCGTAGATAATCTTCTAAACTACGGGGTCTAACACATGTTTTGACGTTGAACTACTAATCCCCTCATTCAAAGTATGGAAAGTCTCATCTACGACTCTATTTAACATGCATCAAACCTTAGAACCCTAGCTTGTGGCTCTAGTTTGGTCTACTAGTTTCTGGGATGTTACAATATCCCTCCCTTGGGAACATCCGTCATCGAATGTCCATTCTAAACACTTCTTAAAGGGAACAACTCTAGCAGACCAATCATGCATGCAACATATCAAATGCACATACACAAGGAGGAAAACTTCAACTCCTACTAAACATACTCAATATGACGCAAGGCATGATGCTCTCATAACTAGTCATGTTAAAGGAGGAACGACCATCTCCTAATCGCAACATAACCTCATGGAGCTCATATTCAACTCTAGTCAATGCAAATAAGTCATTTCTAAAAAGACCTAAGCATTTCCATGAACTTGCATATAAGGAAAATCATAGCAACACATAATCATACGTAACTTTATTAGGTAGGCACACAATCTCCCCCTTGGGAGAAAACCTACACATGTTTTTCTAAACATCATTCATAGCAAGGACAACATCAAGTCCAAAATAACCAGTCACAAAAGACAAGAAATCCAGGAAAACTACTAAAACATAAAACCTATACCGGAAAGGACATGAGGAGATCATGGAAACATACAATTCACATATAATTTCACAAAAAGTAAATCAAGAGGAACTTATCATCTAAAGCTTGAATAGGAGTAAAAGTAAAGGATGAGGACATCGGGACGTCTCATTCGCCCTTAGCCTCCTAAGTATAACCCTCACCTAAAACCCTCATTAAACTACGCTCCATACTACTTCATGTAACAACTTCCTTGATCTTTTATTTCTTAACTTGCCGGTCTAAGACCTCTAGTGGTACTTCTAAATTAAAGAGGTTGTCACTAAGCAACTTTAGCTCACAAGCAACCTTACTAATCCCACTCAAGATCTCACATGAGCCTAACAACCCAGGACTAAACTTCTCATACCTCTACACCCTTCAAGGTGAGAATTTATAGCAAGCTTAACTCATAAGATCAAGAACACTCAACGACCTTGCTATCTAAGCACAATATCTCCCATTTGGGAGCAAGCCTATAGAAACTCTTCAAAGCATCACATCTTTCAATTCCAAGGCCGGAGTAAGTCAACACTTAAGCTTTTACATCCATCACACAAGATGATTCTAAACCATTGTAAACTACACTTCTACCCTTCTTAGAGGAGTCTATTCACCCAACTCACCTAGGCATTTCTCAAAACACCATATTCAACCAATCCATCAACATACTTCAAAAATCCATCATGCCTAAGTTGGATTCTACCAACAACCAAGCAAAACCTCATAATCACCTAGCTAGGTAGGCACACTATCTCCCCCTTGGGAGTAAGCCTACACAAACTCTTGTAAACATCTTTCATAACATAAAGGCAACAATAAAGCATCATTCATACTAATGACAACATCAAAGTCTAACATATCAAATCTACCAAGTCACATAGCAATAATTGGCATCTCAACCAACCTTTCTCCCTCCCTCCTTGTAGCATCCCTCTAATAGTCACATCTTCAAGACAATCGGATAAGGGATAAGAGAGAGAGCTTACAGATCTATGGCATGACTTGGAGGATGAAGAAGTGAGATTTTTACTAAGCATCCAATAGCCTCCTATTCATAAAAATGTCACTACTCACACCGATGAATAAGTCTCTACTTAGACGTGGTTTGAAACTTCCTAAAATTTATCCCAAAACCTTATGCTCTGATACCAAGTTTGTCACACCCCAACAGGACCCCCTAGACGTGACCGGAGTACTTGACCCTGAAGGGGGTCGCATACAAGCCCTTAGCATAGTCATAACATAATATCATAAAAAAATAGGGAAAATTTGAAACTTTCTTTAAAATCAAACAAGTGAAAATATATCATAAAAGCGGAAGTCTTTACTAAAACCTTTGTCTCAAACCATCTATGAATAACACGAATAAAAGTCTTGGGACGCAGCCCAAGATAACTCTAAAAAATAAGAAAAATGACATAAAAGGAACATAATGTGTTTTGTACTTGAAGCTATAAGGACTAACCAATTCTTCAACTCTTATAGATCCTTGAAAACCTAGCCTTCAAAGTAACTCAATCTTCTCAACCCTACATTTGATTAGAATGTAGGCAATAAGCGCTTAGTACAAATGAACCATGTATGAAAGCTAGAACAACATCAAAGAGCATCTCAAAATGGTTAGTCAACATAAGACATAAGTATTAGAGATAAGAACATACTCATAACATAATCATCATCAAAAGCTTCATGTAAAGATAAGTCAATATAAGACATGGTTATACTCATATAAGCATAAAAGACTCTTAGTCTTCTTTACCATGATAGCACCATTCTTAAGTAATCTCAAAAGCATGCAAGTGCAAAGCAACAATACCATCCCATAATACTACCCAAGCCAAGTATCCCTTTTTGGTCATCTAAATCATAGTCTACCCACAGGGTCAACTCTTAAGCTTCTCTATACCATAAGGGTACCATAATTCTAAGTAACCTCAACACCCACTTGTGCAATGCATGAAAGGCATCCCATACTAACATTCATACTAAGCATAGTCTTAACAGAGACATTACTGTGGATATTCTGACCAAAAAATGTGAAGTTATCCTAGTCATATTCACCCTACCTTGGCCTCATTATTATTTTAACTCTCACAACTAAGGGAATCTCTCACCTTTAGTCAATCATAACTAGAAAAGGCAAATCTAGCACAATCCTATCTCAAAACTTCTCTTTAGTGACCCTAAGTCATACTCGTGCAATAAAATCATAGCATCCCATAATACTATTCATGTTAATTATTAATTTCAGGTCCTCTTACTATTTCTTCTTGGTTTGGAACCTAGTTCCTCTCTTTAACTCTAGAACACTAGGAGGTACTCTCTTAAGCACATCTTAGTTCATTATTAGATTGAACCCTATGGGATACTACTTGTAGCATGTCTAGGTTCATCATTTACATGGACACTATGAGACTACTTTAAGCATGTCTAAGTCCATTCATACTCTTGAACACTGTGAGGTACTTCACTAAGTAAGTCTTAGTTCAATCATGCTTTAGAACACTATGAGATGCTTCTTCAAGCATGTCTAGTTCATTAGATATGGAGATTGCTAATACAAACCTTAACTCAACTATGTGAAGGCTTCTATCTCATGAGACCTAACTTTGGGAGAACCCACACTCTACTACATAAGAGTTCCCCCTTTAACTTGGATAGTCCTCACATCAACTAGGTGTGGTTCTCCTTTCTTCTTAGAGTCTAGACCCTATCTTGTGTGACACTCCATGTCATCTTCAGTATCCACTTGGAGCCAAGCATACACCCCAAGGTTTACTTGTTAAGCCTTGCGTAACGCTCATAACTCATGAAAGGATGTCCATGACAACCAAAAAATGTTCAAGTGATTCTATCACTTCATACTTCAAGCATTCATTAGGTAGGTTAGGTGAGTATATGCCTTTCACCATAATTGTACCTATTAGACTCTATTTTCACTTATACTTTACTCTCAAATCCATGACATCTATAATAAATCATATTAGCCTTCAACATTCATAACTAGGAGTCTTCACTCTTAAATACTCTATAACATGAAACCATCTTATGAACCTGGATTTCAAGGCACTCAACCACATTCTTCATTAGTAGGTGATTCTAGCCACAATTCGTCTTAAAGGTTCAATTTCAACTTTACATGCCAACATTCATTATAAACAATAGATCCTAGTTCAATTCATAATTATATGATCCTAACTTTGATCAATTTCTACTCATGACATTAGTCTAGGAAGATTACTTATGAACCTTCAAATTTCCCTCTAATGGCACCAACCCACAAAACATGAAACTCATCAAGTAAACTAGGGTTAACAATTTACTACACATAATATCATCATAATATAATAATTCAATGCTAAAACAACCATAAACAAGTATTATTCAACCCTTTGGAATCATACCCAACTATACCCACACTTTGGAAGAAACCCTAGCTTAGATTGGGGTTCTTCTTCACAAATTAGGGGAAATTCTTAGGGGACTCTATGGGTGGAAGAACCCATAGATGAAAATCTAAACGTACCTTTAATGAAAGACCTAACACAAGCTATCAACAATGGACTTCGTTCCTGACCTTCAACCCTAGCTTCTTCTTCAATGGAGGTTCTTCTTAGAGAAAGAAATATTCTATGGAGAGGATGAAGTGGGTTTTCTTTTGATTCTACGGAGAATGACTTAACTGAGTTAAACCTAAGTCTAATAAGCTTATATAGAAGCTAGGAAAGGAATAGAATAATGTAGGGTCAACTTTTTTAAAGAACTAAGGACCTAAACGTTTTAACTTAAAATTATGCCCCTTGCCCGCTTGAGCTCGCCCTTTGGACCCTTGGGCTCGCCCTTTGGACACTTGGGCTCGACCTTTGCACTAGGTAACTCGCCAAATGCACCCTTGGCTCGCCCAATATTCTAGTGAGCTTGGAATTTGGGCAGTCCACTAGGCGATCTAGGGAGCTAAAGGGCGATTCGCCAACCTGGTTGGCGAGCTGCGACTTAGCTCGCCCTTTGGTTCAGCACCTAGGCCAATGGGGCAGTACTCTAGGCGATCTCAAGAGCTCAAGGGGGACTCGCCCAACCCCTTGGGCGATAAAGTATTCCCATCGCCAAACAGCCCCTCAAAGGACAAGGTTTCTTTCACTCAAACTTTCTACCTTAGGCCCTTGCAACCCTATATCATTCCATAGATAGTCTTCTAAACTACGGGGTCTAACACGTGTCTTGACGTTGAAATACTAATACCCTCATTCAAAGTACGGAAAGTATCATCTACGACTCTATTTAACATGAATCAAACCTTAGAACCCTAGCTTGTGGCTCTAGTTTGGTCTACTAGTTTCCGGGGTGTTACAGTAATTGTCCTTGCAATGACACAAACAACAACATTATCATCCTAGACACTTCATTCATAGTTAAGTGTAAGGGTAAGGGAAGAATGGCCTTTCGACAATACCACAATATAGACAATATTCATATGACCTTCAACTTCTAAGTAAATCATGAGTTCACACACAATCTTGTCAACATGCACAAACCTTCACAATATGACCTTTAAGGGTTATGTATCAACTCATCCCAACATATAGCAATAGCACAATATATAAGGGAATACCATGATCCAAAAACTCATCAGTACATGAATCACATCATGATTGGCACTTTATACTTCAAGTATTCATCAACATGCACATAATATCATGATCAAGTCAATTCATGTTTAGAAGCATTACCCTAAACCAATTCGAGTCTAGATGATCTAATCTAAGGCATTACATTGAAAATTCATCATCCTAGGAGGATCACATTTAACCCTAAGTTGCCTCTTTCATGACATAACCCTAGAATCTTAGGTTACTCAAGAGTACATGTAAAATTATACTAACATCAAGTAACTACATCATAATTAATCACCTCCACCTTTCAAGTGGATCAACATCTCTAGCACAAGTCTAGTACAACAATTCACCATAATTAGGCATAGATGATGATACAAGTCAACAATCTAAATTAATCTAGGCATAAAGTCATCAACATTCATTCATAATCAACAAACCCACTTCATAAGGCACAATTTAAGAATTGAGAGAAATCATGGATTCATAGAGTATGTTCATCTTAAATCATCAATATAATCATAGTTTTTCATTTGAAAACGTTTGATGCAAGAACCCATGAGTTTGAATAAAACATACGGTTTTGTGTAACTTGAAAACTTTGAAACATCCTTAAAATTAACTCTAGGGTGAAAGCTAACCCTAGATGAAGGATCACTGATGATTCCACAGATTGGACTCATTTAGGGCTCTATTTTAATAGAAATTGTGTCCTTAAATGCTATTTTATCTCAATATCTGATGAAAACCTTTAAGTTTCAGGTATTTGAAGTTTGAAGGAATGCATAGACACTACTTCGCAAAAAAGGAACGAAAAGGCTGAAAAGAACAAGAAAATGAAGACCAGAGGATCGCCACCGAGTCCACTTGGCGAACCGCCGAAGGGTATCACTTCTCCTTTTTTCCAGTGTGCTGAGCCAAGAAGGAAATGATCAAGTCGGCGGAAAAGTGGAGAAGTCGGCGCATCGCCGAAAAGGTCCGCGAAGCAGTACTATGTCACCCAATGACCCAGAGCACGACGATGCCGAAGGATGGTGCAAGAAGGCGATGATCTACACCAAAGGGCGAATCGCCGAGTTGATCGGTGATTCACACTAATGTCACCGAGTGATCCACTGCAGCACAAGTTTTTGAAGACTATAAATACTCGTTGAGAGGTATATCTTAGGATCAGTTTTTAATAAGTTTTAGTAATAGGAGTGAACAATATCAGTTTTAGCATTACATTATAATTTTAGTACTTTTTACTCTCAAGTTTGGAGAGGGTTTTGAAAACTTGAAGAAAGGAGTTCATCTTCCCCAAGTTGGAAGTGAGTCTTCTCCATTCTTCTTCCTTTGCCTAAATCAAGGTTTAATTTCTTATACCAATTTTATTTCACTATCACTTTAGGTGTATTTTGTTATTTCTTAATGTGTGGCTAAAAACCCCCATTCTTGGGGTGTGATTTAGTAAATATGTGTTTATATTATAGTTAGGTCTTGCTTGCTGATAGGTTAGATGTATTTTAGTGGTGATTTCACCTAGTGATTGTGGTTTAATTTAATGGGTTTGTAGTTGCAAATACAAAGCCACCCATGTGTTTTCGGCTTGGTCGAGAGGGAGGTCGCGAAACCAAGACCACTAGATTGATGGCCAAAGGAGTGGGTCAACATGAGGTTCAATCTGAGAGGGTGATCCCTAGTCCCATATCCTAACACTAAGCTCGAGAGAGTGAGTGGGGTAAGGCGTCGGCTGGTCTTCATGCGGCAAGTGGGTGTCCGACAGGAACACAGTTGAAACGGGGTAAGTTGCCCGAGAGGGAACTTATTTCCATCTAAAGCTTAGCCTAGTCACTATTATCTTACAAATTTCCTATCAAAAACATGTACCCAACTATTTATTTCAACTTGTTTTGCGGTCACACCCCAAGAACTCTTCCCCATACTTGATTTTCTCGTTATTTTTGTTGTTTTTACTTCCTTGTGACAAAACCCCCAAATTGATATTTGACACTTTTGTGTACCCCTTTGATTTACAATGTTTTTAATCGTTATTGTCTTTATCTACGACTAGTTAGAACTAGATTTTATTTTTTCTATTAATTCTCAAGACCGCTCCCTTGGGACACGACCCCAAACCTTAGTTGGGTTACTATATTATCGACAATCAGAGACCCTCGAACCATAGTTAGTGTCGTTGGTCATAGTAAGCATCAAAATGGCGCCGCTGCTAGGGAGTGGTCTTACTTGAGAATTCTTAGATAAGTAGAATTCTTGTTCTTCTTAGTTGTAGTTCACTAACTTTACTTCTAGTTTTGTTTTTCATTGAATTTGTCCATTTAGATGAGCATGGCTGAGCAGAGTAGTGGCAAATTGGTTGAAATGAGCCGAGGAGTCCAAAAGGACCTCACGCTGACCGCACTGGCATCTCAGCTAAATGACTTGGCCACCAAAATCTCAGAGGTGGAACTCCAATGAAAAAGTAAAGGGAGGTACATACCCCCGCATGAGTGGAGAAAATCTAGAGATGGGAATAAAAATCGTGTTGAGGACACACTTCGAATCATTCTCTAGAAGATCAGCGATCCAGATCGGGTGTTGGAAGAAATGAAAGAGAATATCGAAGTGTTGAATCAAATGATCAGATCTCACTCTAGATTAATCCAGCTAATCAGGTCACTCCTGAATTTTGCAGTGCCTCATCTCCACCCAAATGACATATTGGGGTCACCTAGTGACACTAGGGCTAACCCTAATAACGGAGAATGAAACAGGATTTGCGTCGTGCCACGACGTAAAACAAGGTGCTTCTTGGGAGGCAACCTAAGGTTTTACTACTTTTAATTACTATGTTAGAATAACGGTGTATTAGATTTGTAGGTTAAAGTGAGAAAGGTGCTGAAAAGTGCAAGTTAGGGAGCCAAGGATCCAGTTGGCGAATCGCCGAACCTATCCGCGATTCCTATCTAATCCGTTGTTGTGGCCCCAAAATAAGGGACGTCCTGTAAAACTTGGCGAGATGAGTATACATTCGGCGCGTCGCCGAGTTAATCAACGACAAGTCTAACATCGCCGAATGGGCGAGAACTGAACGGTTATATAAAGGCCAAAGGTCAAATTTTTGAATCTCTCACTTTTCCTCGTTTTAAACTCCTCAAAATCACATCAAAGGTACTTTTTCTTAGAATTTTACCTTAAATTAGTATTTTAGTCGGTGATTAGTACTTGAGGTTGGATTTCTTTGTTGCCTAGCATTTAAAAAAGAAAGCAAATTGATCAGCATCGAAGGTTAGCCTCTAAAACTCTGAACTTATTTGTGATAATTTTGCACTCTTTTGCATTTATAGTATTAGGATGACATGTGCTGAGCCTCTCTGATAGAAATAGGGTGTTGTGATTCTATTGTTATTTCAAAAAAATATCCTGAAATGCTTTAATAGTCGAATGCCTTAGTGTTTGTGCTTTGATTTAAATGACCTTGTAATGGGTGACTACATTCTTAAGGGTACTCGTATTTAGAAGGCCAAATTTGGCGACACCGGAAAAAGTCTGAGTACTCCGATGTGATGGGAAGCATGGGTCCTGTGTGAATTTTGTGTATACATGCTTTTATTTTGCTTTTGAAGCCCGTAAGGTCGGTTTTGAGAGTTAGGGTGAAAAATAGGCACGTTATGTCATTCGGCGAGCTAGGTCGAGCTCGCTGAACGATTCGGTCGTTCACCTATGGGTTATAGACCACCCTCAATTCAAGTCCTTAGTGCTGTAAAATTTGTAACTTTTAGCGGACACATTTGTGATCACCGAAAGTTGTCAGCGACTCGCCGATAGGACTTTAGATCACCCTTTGCATGCCCATTATACTCTCTTTCACTGTATCTTTTGGCGAATAACTTTGTCATCGCCAAAAGTAGTCGGTGACTCACCAAATAGACTATTTCAGCGCCAATTTTCCTAAAGTTTAAGCAAATCCTTTCAGGGAGCTAGACCTAGCTAGCTAAAGAGGTTTGGCGACTCGCAGACTGGATCGACGAGTCTTTCTACAATTTTTTTTATGTGGTTGTGTTAAGATTTACCTAATTTCATAATCTTTTGCAGGTATGGTACACACAAACTTAAACGAACCACCTCAGAAAAAGGCAAAGGGAATCACGATAAATGAAGGAGGATCATGTCCTTCACAGAAAAGAAAGCAAGATCTCCCACTGGGAGATAAAGGCAAACGAAAGAAGCATATCGCTAGAAAAGGGTCAGCTATTGAGCCAGATTTCTCTGAGCCGGATGATGAAAAATCCTTGATTCATCGACAGAATAGGCTCAGAGATAGACATCAATCCACACCCGCCAGAGTTCCATCAACCGTAACTCCTCCTGCTACTGAATCAGACCCAGTAGCCCCTGCACTCCCCGTTGCTCCACCTCCACCCAGATTGCTGAATAGATTGAAAGGCAATGGTTTATGAACCATTCTAGAAGAAAATTTGTATCTGTTGAGGGTTTGGAAGGTAAGCATGCTGAGGTGCTTGGCACGCTCAGGTATCATGAGTTCGAGCAGTTGACTAGACCACGGGGCCCTTATATCCCTTCCTGGGTTAAGAAATTCTACCTAGCCTATGGGGAGTTGGTCCCAAAAAATAAGAAAAAGGCTAATGAATTCCGACCAGTGAAGTCGGTTATGGTCAGAGGCAAGGAGGTGGAGTGTCACAACGAGCATATTAATGTTGTATTGGGTCGATCGCTGTACTCGGTACTGCCCTACGAAGGCTTGCCCATTATTCCGTCCCTGGATAATTGAAGGGTTGGTTAGCTCCGATGATTTCTGACATCACCCCGAGGTGGATGGATGCAGGAGCTCCTATTGAGAAGAGGGATATGCACATCAGCTCCCGGTACTGGTTTGGCTTCATCAGCAACACTATCATGTCATCACAGAACGAGTCCATCCTACGTCATCATAACGCGGCCTGCCTTGGTTCTATCATGGCCAGGAGGCAGATAAATTTGGGATTGTTGGTTTCACAGGAGATGCCTATGAGAGCCAAACAGACACATACGTCTCTGACTTTTACTGTTCTGATCCTTGAGTTATGCCAGCGTGCCGGAGTACCCCGGGATCTTGCTAGAGATTTAGAGGTCACCCCGTCTTCCTCCACTGACATCCGGCGTATAGAGGCCGAGTTCGCACGAGAGGAGGCTGATGGGAGGAGAGCAGCTCAATCAGACAATTCTCTAGAGGTCGATGTTGACTCATTCCCAGCAGAGGAACCTTTGTCTACTCTGGCCTCGGAGTCTTCAGGTATACTCGACCCTTATTCTCAGACCCTAGATGCCTCCTCTTCCTCTAAGCCTACCAGGATCACTCATGCCATGATTCTGAAGATGAGGTGGCTAGCCTATTCAGTGGATGTGAGGGCCACGCGATTGGAGAGATCCATCCCAGTGATGATTGATAGTGCCATCTTGACTGCATTGATTCCTCTTAGGATCACGATTGATGATCTGACTGCCAGAATCACTGCTTGCGAGAATAGACAGGAGAAGACACCCGAGGTTTCAGCATGAAAAGCTGAAATAGCAGAGTTGAAGAAGGATGTAGCCTATTTGAAGGCCACATACTTCACTATACTGATGCAGAGAGCAGATGATGAGGATGCCCCTGAGACCTCAGGGATTCCTGCGACTACTACCAGAGATGTACAGAGGGACAATGCAGAGCATGCAGAGTCGGATGTAGAGACTGATGATGAGTTGATATCTGTGAATGCTGAGGAGACACAAGAGAGCAGAGAGGATGGAATATTAAGAGACTTGCCAAATATTATAGGAGTAGGTGTGCAGCCGATGATCTATACATCATCAAATGACACGTCCATAGCAGTTCCCGGTGGATCTGGCATTGCTATTCCGTCTGAGGCTACCTCGAGCACTGATGCCCATGCATAGATTGCTACACCAGTTACTGAGACCCCGAAAGGGAGAGAGACTGCATAGACAGGACCTTTCTTTACCCACTTCTCTACTTTTCTTTATTTTGCATTTCGAATTCTGTTTTAAATGCATTTGAGGACAAATTGATTTTATTTGTGGTGGGGTGAGATCCACACCTTTGTGTTCAAAATTTTGTGTTTTGTGTATATTCGGAATGTTCTATTTATAAAAATTTTTACACTGTTTTCTGTGGATGATTGATCTCATGGCTCCCTTTTTGTTTTAGATTATAAAAATGATTTTGACCCTACCGAATTTTTTTTGTTTTTCAAAAAATTTCGCCACCTTTTTTGTTGAAGGTGGTTGTTCTTTTGCAAAATTTAAGTCTCTGTTCGGATCAATACTAATGACTTGAATAGTGCTCTCAATCGAACAAACATGAATGTTCGGCTACGACGAGACCAAATGAAGTTGCATAGACAATATGTGAACTCTTTGCATCTTGTTGTGATTAGCCATTTATCAAATTGATTCTCTTGTAATGACCATTGCACACTAGCAAAACTGTGTAGTCTTGTTTCACTTAAGTGTCGATGCCTTGTGTGATTAGCTTACTTTAAAAACTATGCATGAATAAACCTAGAATTTTCCCCGTTAGTCTGCTTGATTTAAAAAGGTATACTCTTGAGATGATGTGAGGCAACTTTAAAGGGTGTGAACGAAATTTGACATATACCTCTTTTGTGGCCTACCCGTGAGCGTGGGAAAATCTTTTGAACACCCCTTGAGTCTTACCTTTCTTTGGAAGAAACTTGATGAACCCTAAACCTTACTTGACCCACTACCTATAATCCTCTTGAATTGTGGTTTAGTGAATAGCCAACTTAGGCCAAAAGCCTAAGTTGGGGGTGTGGTGAAAAGGAGAAGGAGAAGCCAAGAAGTGCAAGAAAAAGTCTCTCTAACCCATGGTATTGCGAAATGAAATGGAAACCCTCCATCAAAAAAAAATTATTTTAATTTTTGATTAAAGGTTCAAAAGGATTTGGGTTTCTAAGTAATACATGGAGAGTGAATGAAAGGATGACTTAGAAGCACTGGAAGAGAAAGTGAAAAGGGAAAGAAAAAGGACGTTTAGAGAACACCACATCTCACAAGGATGAAGAAGTCACTGATCCTAAATGACCGTACCTTTGTACTCAGCCCCATTACAAGCATTGAAAAGGCCTTTTTGATCTTGAGTAAGCCAAATCAAAAATCAATTGGAAAATAAGAGCAAACCTATGGGTGTAAACATGCATTGTGTTCCTTTCTTTGAGTGTTAGTGTTGCATCTGATTCCTGATCTTAAATTGATTAACTCCTGTGTGTGAATATGGAATCATTCTTTGTGTGAGGGCATTTATATACTTTTGCTGAGCTTGAACTTGCATTAGTAGCAGGTAATGCGAGCATGAGAATCTTTGGTAATGGTGTGTCACAACTTGAATCATTGAGTACACAATTGAATCTTTGCATAAGTAAATTGAGTTTTGTTGTGTGCATTTATGATTGAGTCTTGTGTATCACTGTTCATGACACCCTTTTTGAACGACTGAACTTGAGTTTGCTTTAGGACAAGCAAAAGTTTAAGTTGGGGGTGTTGATGAGTCCACATACTGGACTCATTTAGGGCTTTATTTTAATAGAAATTGTGTCCTCAAATGCTTATTGTATCTCAATATCTGATGAAAACCTTTAAGTTTCAGGTATTTGAAGTTTGAAGGAATGCATGGACACTACTTCGCAAAAAACGAACAAAAAGGCTGAAAAGAACAAGAAAACGAAGACCAGAGGATCGCCACCGAGTCCACTTGGCGAACCGCCAAAGGGTCTCACTTCACCTTTTTTTCCAGTGTGCTGAGCCCAGAAGGAAAGGATCAAGTCGGCGGAAAAAGGTAGAAGTCGGCGCATCGCTGAAAAGGTCCGCGAAGCAGTACTATGTCACCCAATGACCCAGAGCACGACGATCCCGAAAGATGGTGCAAGAAGGCGATGAGCTACACCAAAGGGCAAATCGCCGAGTTGATCGGTGATTCAGACTAATGTCGCTGAGTGATCCACTGCAGCACAAGTTTTTGAAGACTATAAATACTCGTTGAGAGTTATAGCTTAGAATCAGTTTTTAATAAGTTTTAGTAATAGGAGTGAACAATATTAGTTTTAGCATTACATTATAATTTTAGTACTTTTTACTCTCAAGTTTGGAGAGGGTTTTGAAAACTTGAAGAAAGGAGTTCATCTTCCCCAAGTTGGAAGTGAGTCTTCTCTATTCTTCTTCCTTTCCTTAAATCAAGGTTTAATGTCTTATACCCATTTTATTTCACTATCATTTTAGGTGTATTTTGTTATTTCTTGATGTGTGGCTAAAAACCCCCATTCTTTGGGTGTGATTTAGTAAATATGTGTTTATATTATTGTTAGGTCTTGCTTGCTGATAGGTTAGATATATTTAATGGTGATTTCACCTAGTGGTTGTGGTTTTGTTTAATGGGTTTGTAGTTGAAAAGACAAAGCTACCCATGTGTTTTCGGCTTGCCCTAGAGGGAAGTCACGAAACCAAGACCACTACACTGATAGACTAAGGAATGGGTCGACATGAGGTTTAGCCCGAGAGGGTGAGCCCTAGTCCCATATCCTAACACTAAGCTCGAGAGAGTGAGTGGGGTAAGGTGTAGGCTGGTTTTCATGCGGCAAGTGGGTGTCCGAAAGGAACACATTTGAAACGGGGTAAGTTGCCCAAGAGGGAACTTATTTCCATCTAAATCTTAGCATAGTCACTATTATCTTGCAAATTTCCTATCAAAAGCATGTACCCAACTATTTATTTCAACTTGTATTGCGGTCACACCCCAAGAACTCTTCTCCATACTTGATTTTCTTGCTATTTTTGTTGTTTTTACTTATTTGTGACAAAACCCCCAAATTGATATTTGACACTTTTGCGTCCTCCTTTGATTTACAAGGGTTACTATATTATCGACGATCGTAGACACTCGAACCATAGTTAGTGTCATTGGTCACGATAAGCATCAATCACCATACCTTATACTTGAAGAATCCCCCGAAAATCTACCCAAAAGCCTTCCTCTTTAAGCCCTAAGTCTTCTTCTTCTCTTTGTCTTCGATGGAGTTCTTAGAGAGAAGATATTTTTGGGGAGAGGGTTTTGATTGGGGAAAAGTAAATAATGAAATCTAAAATACCAATTAAATATTTTAACACTCATAAAATACCTTAATAACCCTAAAATAACCGTCCAAGAACTTAAAACATTTAATAAGAAATTTACCAAATGACCCTTGCCTTGATCAAACCCAACACAGATTGCACAGACATGGTTCACGACCCAATCCACGGACAGGATATGGGTTCACGGACCGTCCTGGTTGTCTGTGGTTCATGGCTGAGGCTTGGTCTTCAAGGCTTCAGCAAGGTTCGACCTACGGAGGCCATCCATGAACCGTGTATGGACCTACAGGGCGTGAACCCATCTGTAGGTCACCACATTTAGGTGACACCAAATAAAATTTGGTGTCTTGGTGGTTAGCCTTAGGGTCCTCCTCAAGGACCCCTAGGGTGGTCCATGGGGAGGCTTACCTTGACATTTTACCCCTAGACCCCTCAACCATGACTAGAGACAACATCAAAGACCATCAAACCTCACACCGAACTCAAACGCACACACGTTAGGCTCTAGTTTCAGTAGTTCATTTTTAGAGTCGTTACAAAGTACCACTTTGAGGCCACCATTACATACTTACCATTCTTCTTTTTCATGTTTAGTCAATAATGATAGACAAGGTATATTCTCATTTAACAAGGCATGACAAGGAACGCAACTCATAATAACATTTCCAATTTAAGCATTTGTCATTACATTAAGCCTTTAAGTCAACATTCTCATTAGCATCATTATGAGCACATTCTTTTCATTAGACATTAAGACATTAGAAAATCGTACCATAGCCCTCTCAAATCCTATTCATGCAATGCATGGATGGCATCCCATACTACCACCCACACTTCATAAAACCTTTCAAGTAACCATAGCACATAACTTACATGATGGTAATAAGAATTAACCGACATAGACTGTGTGAGCAACTCATGTAATCATGTGTCTATCCCACACCGTAAAGGGTTGGTATACTTGCCTTAGGTAGTTATGGGATGAGGAAGATGTTCATTGAAACCTGACCTAAACATGGGTAGAGTTTCCATCTTACCATATCCACTTGGTGCTAAGCTTTAAATTCTCATAGAGTAGTTCATTACTTTAACATTATTACACATGAGAGGGTACCATTGGCCTACCAATCCAAGGTTCATTAATTCACACATGAAAGGGTCACATAAGCCTACTGATTCAAGGTACATTAGTTAACATATGAAAGGGTGACATAAGCCTACTGATTCAAGGTTCATCATTATAATTCATGGAAAGGTGCCATAGGCCTACTGATCCAAAGTTCATCATTATTATGCAGTGAAGGAGGATAAGCCTACCGATCCAAGACACATCATTAGAATACTTCATTTATCATTTATGAAATTTCTACCACCATTAGGTCTACTGATTCAAAGTTCATTAAGTCAAGATACCTTAGTACACAAGAAGAGGATGCACTAAGCCTACCAATTCAAGGTATAACATTACATTGGAGAAACCTTTCACAACATATAATCATCATTCACATGTGTATACTTGAGAATAACCTTTCAATAATAGCACAATGGCATTGTAGTAATGATCACATTACTTTCATTGGAATCACAAAGCATATACATAAGCATCATGATTGTAGAACAATCTTCATAATTTTCCCTTCAAGGCCATGAATCATAAATCACCAACACACCTGGAATACTACAATTTAAGCATGAATAATGACATAATTCAAGAACATAAACCATTAAAAGATCAATTACATAACATTCATCTTACTACAATTCACCCACAATAATGTTATAAAATTAGGGTTATGGGGGAAATCATGGATTCATGGGGGATTTAATCTTAAAACCACAATAAAACAGCCATTCAATCTCTATATATTATAATTAAACCTTTATAATCATTTTGAGAAGGACTCCATGACCTAGAATAAAAACAATTAGTTTTGGAGAAATTCCAAATTTGGAAGTAAAGATTTGAGGACTTCATGGATAGAAAGTTAACCATGAATCAAAAATACCATACCTTAATTGAATATTCCTCACAAAATTGAAGAAAAAAGGTTTCTCTTTGACCCCTAGACTTGACCTTCTTCTTCTTCTTCAATGGAGTTTTAGAGAGAGAATTATTTTGGGGAGGAAAGTTGGTTACTATTTGGGTTTTGGAATTATGAATTGTAAAAGGGTAGTTAATAATTTAAAAAAGCCTTCCATAACTCTAAATAATCAATATAAACTGAACCCTAACTTAACTAACCACCCTAGGAATATACCATGTTGCCCCTCCTAAGGTCGAACCTAGGAAGATTTATAGGTGCCCCTCACGCCCCTTGACTCATGGACTGTGAGACTCTTGCCCCGTCCTGCAGGTCCGTGGCTGGGGTCTGCAACTTCACATCTTGACCTACGGAGTGGTTCCATGGGCCGTGGATGGACCTACGCCCAGTAGGTCCCATCTGTAAGTCCCTAAATTTTTGGCAGCTTTTAGGTTCTTGGGGCAGCCTTGGGGTTAAACTTTAGGATCCTCCTCAAGGACCCTTGGTTGGTCCTTGGGGAGGGTCGTACCTTGACGTTTAACCCCTAAACCCCTCAACCTAATCTCGGGAAACCATTTTACAACTTAATACCCCACATCAAACTCAACAACTTACACGTAAGGCTCTAGTTTCACCTACTAGTTTTTCGGGTCGTAACATATATATTGGGTTTTTTGGTGTTTAAATTATGTTTTCGTTTCTATCTTGTAAATGTTTGAGCTTGTGGCTCCTTATTATGAATGAAAATAGTTTTTGACCCTTTTGAAAAATTTTACCACCTCTTGTTGTGTTTGAAAGTGGCTGTTCTTGTGCAAATTTGAGTATCGGTTGTGATCAATACCGATGACTTGAATAGTGCTCTTATTCAAACAAAAATTAATGTGCAGCTATGATGAGGTCAAATGAAGTTTCATGCATAAGGTGTGAACTTTTTGCATTTCATTATGACCAGCCTATTATTGAATGAGACTCTTATGATGAACATTGCACACTAGCTAAAGTGTGGAGTCTCATTTGATATGGTGCCAATTCCTTGTTTGATGAGCTTACGGTGAACGTTATGTGATGACACCTAGAATATGCCTCGTTGGACCGGTTGACTAAGTGATGCAAGCTTTTGAAATAATCTTAGGCAACGATTTTGTAGAGTGAAACAATTTGACAATATACCTCTTGTTATGGCCAACCTTGTGAGATGTGTGAACCTTGTTTTGAATACCCTTTGAGCCTTACCCTTTTCTTGGAAGAAACTTGAGCAATTGTGACCCCTCTTTATCCATTCACCCATAATCCTCATGAAGTGTTGTTTATATGAATAGCCCACATAGGCCAAAAGCCTATGTTGGAGGTGTGGTGAAAAGAGAAGGTAAATCAAGAAATGTGAAAAAAAATCCCCCTCTGAGCCAATGGTCTTGAAAAAGATGGAACCCCTCCATATAAAAAAAGAGAGAAAGAAAAAGAAAAAGATTGAAAAAGTTGCAAAAATAAAGTTGTGAAAGTTGCAAAAGAAATGGGGTGTTAGGTGTTCCATTGGATGTTGAATAATGTGGTGAATTTTGAGCATGAGTAAAAATGCTGTAGTAAAGGAAGAAAAGTGATGTTCAGACCACATTTCATAAGGATATCAGGCACTGAGCCTAACTGATCATACCTTTACACTCAGCCCTATTAAAGACCTTGAAAAGACCTTTTTGATCTTGAGTGAGCTGAAACGAATGTTGATCGGAAAATAAGGGCAAACCTATGGGTGAATTCATGTATGTGTTCATCTTTGTGAATGTGAGAGTTGCATGTGATTTCGGAACTATAAATTGTTGAAGAATTGTGTGTGAATGTGGAATCTTTTTTGTTGTGAGGGCATTTTAATACCGTTGTTGAACTTGAACTTGCATTTGAAGCAAGTATTGTGAACTTGAGCATCTTTGATAATGGTGAGTCACAATTTTAATCTTTGAGTGCACAGTTGATCCTTGCATGAGTAAGTTGAGTCTTGTAATGTGCATTCATGATTGAATCTTTTGTAGAACTTTTTAAGACATCCTTTCTGAACTTCTGAACTTGAGAACCAAAAGTTTAAGTTGGGGGTGTTGATGAGTCCGATATTTGGACTCATTTAGGGCTTTGTTTATATAGATTTAGTGTCCTTAAATGCTTATTTTGTGCCAATCACTAATGTTAAATCTTTGATTTTCAGGAATATGGATTGAACAACAAAGCAAGGACACTAACAACAAAAAAGGAACAAAATAGGCTGAAGTAATGAAGATGTGCAAGCCTGAGGATCACCAAGATCACTCAGCGTGTCGCCGAATGGCTCATTAGATCGCTTGAAGTTCTAGGGTGCCAAGCCCCGAAGGAAAGGAGCAAGTTGGCGATAAAAAGGAGCAGTCGGTGAATCACCGAGTGATTCCGCGAATCCAAGATAGATCGCAAAAAGTTACAGACCTTGAGGATGTTGAGTACCAAGGCAAAAGGGCGAGGGAAAAGGACAAAGGGCGTCTTGCCAAGTGGTTCGGCGATCCCGACTTACTTCATCGAGTGACTCTTCGCAGCACAGTTTTGGCGACTATAAATATATTTTTGAACATTTAGTTCAAGATCGAATCTATTCTTTGAATCTTGAGTAATCTTTGAACAACCTTTGAATGTTGAGAGAGTTTTCTCTAGTCTTCCATAGCTTTGAGGAATTGAAGAAATTCACTTTAGAGAAATTGGAAGTGGGTCTTTGAGATTCATTAAATTGGAACATTGTAAAGATGAAATCACTCTTACCCAGTTGATGAAAACACAATTTGGTAACTGTTTTTATGTTTTTATAATGTCTAACTAAAGCCACAATTCTTTAGGTGTGATTATGTTATTATTGGTTGATTTAGCTTATGGGTATTGCTAATTGTTTGTTTAAATGATATTTAAAAGTGAGTTCAATCATTTATTGTGGTTGAATTAAAGAATTGTAGCTGCAAATGCAGTTCTACCGTTGTGTTCTTGGCTTGCTTGAGAGAGAGGTTTTAGACCTAAGGTTTTTGATTGATAGTCTGTGGGTATTGGGTTGACCTGGGTTCAGCTCAAAAGAGTGAACCTTAAACCTTTCCCACACATTCATCTCGATAGAGTGAATGGACTAAGGGGTGGGATGTTCTTATTTTGCATGCTTGTTGATATTTGAAAGAAATCAACCTGATACGGGGTAAATTGTTCAAGAGAAAGTTTACCTCCACTATAGTCTAGCTTACTCACTGATATTTAGCTATTTTACTAATAGTTGCAATCACCTATATGTCTACATTAATCTATAATCGTTAACATCCTTAGAACTCGTCTCATTATTGTTAACTCGTATTGTTGTGACTACTGTTTGTAGTTGATAATCAAAACGAAAATCCCCATTTGATATTCATGTCACCTCTTGATTTGAATAACGTTTTTATTTGATAATTTTTTTATTTCTATGACTGATTTGACCGCATTTTTACTTTCCAATTGAATCTGAAACAGGTACCGCTCCCTGTGGGATTCGACCCCAACTCATTTAGTTGAGTTATATATTGATTAATGATCACTGATACTTAGAATTGGTTAAATGTCTTTGAAGCGTTATTAATCAGCTACCCATTATTTAATTGAAAAAGGAGCACATATATGAATTTTTGGTAGGCCTACCACATACTTTTTAGAGTTTTATTGCTATTTGGGTCATATTCTATCGAATGATCAAGATTGCTCACTTTCTACTAGTTCGCACTACATCTAGTTCTGAGAGACTAACAAGAACTTACATAGAGGGGATTTTTTTTGCATAAGGAAATACTTATCATTTTATATCATGGTACTTAGTTTACATCATGTATAAAGAGGTCACTTAAAAGATAGTAGGGTACCCGAGTTGAGATCAGTACTACTTTTAATCCTCAAACTGATATTCACTTTTAGAGGACTATTAAGATCTTAGACGACATGCTTCTAGCTTGTGATAAAGATCTTAAATGTCACGGGGGACCAATTCTTAGCTTTAAAAGATTTTGGAATATATAATTGCTACCATTTGAATATTAAAATTTCCCTATTTGAGTAGTTATATTGTAAGAGGTGTCATTCTTCAATGATATGATTTGGTGCTTTTGAGGTTAGGCATTTTTTGTGTGATTTTATGAATAATGTCCATATGATCAAAGAGTGCCTCTATATTGCCCATAGTTGGGAGAAGAGTTATGTCTATTAGAGGTTGCAACCTTTAGAGTACATAGTTTGTCATTAGGTATTTCTGTCGGTGTCGACCATAAAGGGTGTTATGAGGCAAAGGAGGAGGGGAAAGCTAAGATTATCCCAGGTACATCAGCCTTTCTGAGATTCTTAAGCAGATAGGAGAGGTGTTTTATGATATAGCCTTGCCTCTATCTTTTTCGAGTATTCCTTCTGTGTTTCATGTCACTTTGTTGAGATTACATGTTGTAGATGAGTCTCACATGTTTCAGTTGGATTCGTTTCAACTTGACGAGATATTGGATTTTGAGGAGGAACCTTTGACTATTCTAGACATGCAAGTAGTGAGTTTTCTGTCTAAGGAGATACAATTAGTGATGGTCCATTGGAGGTATTATCCGATCATGGAGGTTACTTAGGAGGCAAATTTTGACATGAGTACCCAATATCCTTACCTTTTCAATCGTTCAAGTACTTACTTTTTGTTACTTTCAAGGGCGAAAGTCATTTTAGTAGGTGCATGTTATAATTACCCTCTAGGTCATTTTGTGTGGTGCAAGATTTGGTAGCACACTTCTCGAGGTAGTTTGTAGAGTATGGTGCAAGTTTGTACTTGCCCTTTTGGGTGCTTAAGGAATGAAAGAGTTGACTTTAGTTATTTTCTAGAGATTCTAATATCTGATGAGGATCTCGTCAATTCTATCAGCTCTGAAAGGTCTATTTTAGTCTAGTAGGATGACTAGTTTAGGTTTCGAGGCTTTTATTTTAAATTTATGCCATTAGGAATTTTGACATTAATGTTTTGGCCAATGTTTGTCTTTAGTCAACCTTCTTTGTAAATATGCTTGGATGAGAATTATGTCTGCACGGTTAGCTATGGATTGAAATTTTTTGTGCATGTGGTACTTACCTGGAGGAGAATGTAATGACGCTTATAGTTTCACAATGTTGTAACATCATTCAAGGGTTAATTTTTGACCTATTTATCAAGCAAATTTTGTGATTATGATATTGGTATCGTTAGCTGAGTAGAAAATTGTTCTTTTTGTTCTTGATAGAATTACAGTGCTCTGAAGCTCTTCGGAACTTATAGGCACATGTGTAATGGTTCGAATGCGGTTTCACCATTGAGGTATATTGTGGTTTATTTCTTTTAGTCTATGCTTAGAATGATTATGTATATATTTGAGTAGTTTTATAGCTTAGAAGGTTCTACCAGTAGTTTGTAGGTTTGCTTGATTATTAGTCATATTTTTGGCTATTTTGAGTTATTTAGCTTAGTGCTTAAGTCGATAATCCTTACTTTAGGTTGATTTCTTTTCTTGGTTATCATTTTATATATTTAGAATGCTCTTAGGTGTTATAGAGAATATTTTTATGCGCGTTGGTTATTTTTCTATTTTGTGTGGCTATTTTTAGTTATGTATCGAGTATATAATTTTATTGTTTGAAATTTTGGGCTTCACGTAGTGGCCTTAGACTGACTAGAGTTATAGGTTAGTAATACTTTGTTGTGACATGTGTTTACCAGTTTGTATGTGTTGTATTGGTTGATTTGTGAGAACAACTTGATTGTGTTGGTGCAAAATCACTTTCGCTGCATAATGTAGGCATAACTTTCATATAATTTTTTTTAAAGAAAAGAGACCTTTTGAGAATCTTTCTGGTTGTACTATATTTTCTAATGGTTTTAGCTCAAATGGACTGGGAATACTGATATTCACTTATTTTACTAATTGAATCTTGGTTTTGAGTTAGAATGTACCATTTTTTGCTTTTAAGGAATTGTTCATAACTTCCACTGGCCAGCAAATAAAATTGTTGGTTTTACTAATATCCCAAATGTAGTTGAGTTGAGGTGGTTTTGTAAGTGTCTCGAGGGTTCACGGGATATCTTGTGAGAAAATTCAAGAACATCTTACTTTAAACCTACATTGGCCACACGTGTATCACATTTCATTGTGTGATTAATTACTGTTATTACTTGGATTGTGTTGTAGAATTGTTCCTTCATTTGTTGTCAGTAGTGTTTCTTATGTATGATCTATCAAAGCTTTATTGGCCTGTGATTCCTGCTCTGTACCCCATGATTTTGTACTCATACTAGACTTCTACATAATTTTTCACACATCTCCAAGTATGAGCCACCCTCAGTTAGTGTTGGATCTTCCTTGGCTACCACATACATGTATCATGGTGAACTCTTGCTATTGAGAAACTTTCTACTTTCCCTTTTTTACTTACTTGTATTTTGCATTATTATTAGTCATCTCCGATGAATATATAGTCATTATGTACTTAATAGCTCCTGTATAAGTCACATCAGGTCTGGGGATTATGTCTTGTGTTAATTTATCTTGTTTTTCAATGGTCTCTTTTGTACATTTTGTATCGTACCAACATATTTATACCATGGACCGTTTCTATATTTTCTTCGTGTTTCTTCTCATTATTAGTTATTATTACTTATGTTGTTATCTTCCACAATTTATTTTGGGTTTTTCCTTGCCTAATCAGGTGTTGTGGTGGCCAATATCATGGCCCGATTCCAGATCATTACACTTCCCCACCCCTTTGGGGACCAAATGTTACATCAACTTGCTATTAAAGATTATTATTGTTTATTGGATTGCTAATCAATCAAGTATAAAATTCTCCATCAACCCGCACGACTAAGAAAAAAATAAATTTACTTTCCCCTATGGAACGTTCGCATTTAAGCGAATTGCATTTTGTCTTTGCAATGCTATCACTATGTTTTAGCGGTGTATAATGTCTATTTTCTATCACATACCGGAGGAAACAATGGAAGTGTTTAAGGATGATGTTTTAGTTTTGCGGGATTTGGTTGAGCAATGTTTAGATCACTTGGAAGGCGTTTTCAACTGGTGTGCGGAAATAAATTTTGTACTTAATTGGGGAGATTTAATATTATAGTGAAGGAAGGGATTGTGATGGAAGCAAGGTTGAATAAAATGACATCGAAGTCGATCAAGAGGAAGTTGAAGTTATTTCCAAATTGCCTGCACCGATAATACTGGGAATAAGATATTTACTTAGAGGCACAATGTTTTATCTAAGATTCATCAAGTATTTCTCTAAAATTACACACCCCTTCTTTTGATTACTAGGAAAAGAAGAAACATTCAATTTGATGCATCATGTATGGAGGCATTCACTTGTATTAAGGTCAAGCTCAATTAAACCTTCAAAATTATAAGGATTTTTTAGTTAATGTGATGAAAGTGGGTTTGCTTTGGGAGCGGCCCTTGGACAGCAAAAAATAGAAAATAATCCTCATGATTTACTATGCAAGCAAGGATCTCGATACGTCTCAAACAAATTACATGGTCACAGAGCAAGAGTTTCATGTAGTGGTCTTTCCATTTGAGTAGTTTTGATCATTCTTGTTAGGTACCAAAGTGATTGTGAATTGGGATCATGTTTCCCCAAAATAATTTATGATAAAGAGGGATGCACAACCAAGATTTATTATGTAGCTCATCCAAAATCTTATCTAGGAATGAAAAAGAGAGAAGGGCAAACCACAGAGGGATCCACACGCCATAAAGAGGACCACGACCCATCACCCTACTTGTTGAGTTATACTCAACAACTGTGGATGACCAGGGATGCATAGTGATTTATCGTTTCAAGCACACCTCATCCAATTCTAAGTGTCAACGATCGTAAATCAGTATAAAACCCAACGAAATGAGTTGGAGTCCAATCCCACAGGGAGCGGTACGTGTTTAAGATTCAATTGGGAAGTATAAATTCGGTCAAATTAGTGATAGGAATAAAAATTATCGAGTGAAAATATCATTCAAATCAGGAAGTGACACGAATGTCAAATGGGGGTTTTGGTTTGATTATCAACTACAAACATCAGTCACAACAAATACGAATTAAGAATAATGAGACAGATTCTTGGGATGTGATCGATTATAGGCTAATATAGACATATGGGTAATTGAAACGATTAGTAAATAGCTAGATATTAGAGAGTAGGCAAGGCTACAGAGGAGATAAATTTTTTATCGAACAATTTACCCCGAATCAAGTGATTTCTCTCGAACATCAACAAGCATGCAAAATAAGAGTTGCCCAAACCTTAATCCATTCACTCTCTTGAGCTGAATGTGTAGGATTGGGTTTAGGATTTACTCTCTCGAGCTGAACCCAGGTCAACCCAATACCCACAAACCATCAATCAAAAACCTTAGTTCTAAAATCTCTCTCTCGAGCAAGCCAAGAACACAAATATAGAACTACATTTGCAACAACAATTCATAAATTAAACCATAATTAATGATTAAACTCACTTTTAAACAACATTTAAACTAACAATTAGCAATAACCATAAGCTAAATAAGCCCTTAATCACATAATCACACCCCAATAATTGGGGGTGTTCCTAGACATCATAAAAAGATAAAAATAGTTACCAAATTGAGTTTCCATCAACTGGGTAAGAGTGATTTCATCTTTACAATGTTCCAATTTGTTGAATCTCAAAAACCCACTTCCAATTTCTTAGAAGTGAATTTCTTCAATCATTCATAACTAAGGAAAACTAGAGAAAAATGTCTCCAGATGCTCAAAACCTAATAATAGATTCATATATTCCACTAAACAAAATGTTTTAAAACGTATTTATAGTAGCCAAAATTATGCTACAAAAGCTAATTCAGCGAAGTAAATCGGGCGTGCCTAACCACTCGGTGAGCCGCCCTTTGGTCTCTTCCATCTCCCTTCTACCTTGGCCTTCAACATCCTCAACTTTTGGTGATCTACCTTGGCTTCGTAGAATTACTCAGTGATCCGTCGACTGCTTCTTTTCATCGCAAACGTGGTTCTTTCCTTTAGGGCTTGATACACTAGAACTTTAGGGGGTCTGATAAGTCACTCGGCGACACACCGAGTGCTCTTGGCAATCGTCAGGCTCGCCCATCTTTATTTATTCTGCTTGTTTTGTTCCTTTTTAGTTGTTAGTGTCCTTTCTTTGTTCCTTAATCCATATTCCTGAAAATCAGGATTTAACATCAGTTATTAGCACAAAATAAGCATTTGAGGACACTAAATGTATATAAACAAAGCCCTAAATGAGTTCAAATCTTGGACTCATCAACACCCTCAACTTAGACTTTTTCTTGTCCTCAAGTAAAACTCAAGTTCAACAGCTCAAAAATGATGTCTCAAACAGTGCTACATAAGACTCGATCATGAATGCATACAACAAGCCTCAACTTACTCATTCAAGGATCAATTGTGCACTCAAAGATTCAAGTTGTGACTCACCATTATCAAAGATTCTCAAGTTCACAGTACTTGCTTCAAATGCAAGTTCAAGCTCAACAGAGGTACTCAATTGCCCTCACCACAAAGATTATTCCATATTCACACAATTCTTCAACGATTTATAGTTACGAAATCACATGCAACTGTCACACTCACCAAGATGAACACATGCATGACTTCAGCCATAGTATTTCCCTTATTTTTCAATCAACATTCACTTCAGCTCACTCAAGATCAAAAAAGTCTTTTCAAGGATTGTAATGTGGCTGAGTGTAAATGTATGGTCATTTAGGCTAAGTGGTTGCTATCCTCATGAAAAGTTGTATGAACATCACTTTTCTTCCTTTTCTTCAGCATTTTACTCTTGCTCAAAATTCACCCCATTATTCAACTTCCAATGGAATACCGGACGCCCCATTTATTTTGCAACTTTCACAACTTTATTTTTACAACTTTTTCATTCTTTTTCTTTTGCTTCCTTCTTTTCTTTATTTTTTCTATATGGAGGGTTTCCATCTTTTTCAAGAACATTGGCTCAAAGGGGGATTTTTCACACTTATTTATTTACCTTCTCTTTTCACCACACCCCCAACTTGGGCTTTTATCCTAAGTTTGCTATTTAAACAAACCACACTTCAAGAGGATTATGGGTGAACGAATCAAGAGGGGCCTTAATTGCTCAAGTTTCTTCCAAGAAAAGGATAAGGCTCAAAGGGTGTTCAAGCAAGGTTCACATATCTCACAAGGTTGGCCACAACAAGAGGTATATCATCAAATTGTTTTAGTCTTCAAAATCGTTGCCTAATATAATTTCGAGAACTTGCATCACTTAGTCAACGGAACCAACGGATCAAATTCTACGTGTCATCACACAGGGTTCACGGTAAGCACATCACATAAGGCATTGGCACCAATATCAAATGAGATTCCACACTTTCTCTAGTGTGCAATGTTCATAACAAGAGACTCCATTTGACAATTGGCTAGTCATAACGAGATGCAAAAAGTCCACATATTGTCTATGCAACTCCATTTGGCTTCATTATAGTCGCGCATTCATTTTTGTTCGATTAAAAGAACTATTCAAGTCATCAGTATTGATCATAACCGATACTCAAATTTGCCCAAGAACAATCACATTCACACAACATAAGAGGTGGCAACATTTTTGGAAGTGTCAAAAACCATTTTCATTTCATAATAAGGAGCCATAAGCTCAAACATCCACAAGATAAAAACCAAAACTCAGTTTAAAACACAAAAATCAATATATACAAAATATAGTCACAAGAGGTAGGTATGAAAATAGCTCACCCCACCACAAACAAAAAGCAGTGGTCCTCAAATGCAACAAAAATATTAAAAGTCAATAAAAATGACAGAGAGGGAGGTAAAGAAAGGTCCTATCTATGAAGTTTCTCAATCTGACGGGACATCAATACCCGGTGCAACACTCTGATCCTGGGCATCAGTACCCGGTGTAACAACAACACTGGCTCCACTAGTGCCTGCCATGGACATCTTTGTCAGCGATGTGTGAATGATCGACTGTACAATCGTCTCCTCTAAATCTGGAAGGTCTCTATTGATGGTCTCCTCTTGAGCATCCAACTGCTCCTCATCTGACTCCGCCTCTGACTCATCAGCTGCCACATCATCCATAAGCACATCTCTAGTGGTGGCCAGAGCATCCATATCATGAGCTGACTCACAGAGGGAAGTGAAGTCTATGGACTTCAGATAGTCCACATCATATCTCAAGTCTGAAACCTCAGCCTTTAAAGTTGTCACCTTTAAATTAACCCCTTGTCGACTCTCACAAGTGTCTACTCTCATTGTGAGAGCGTCACTAGATGTGCAGAGGGGCATCAACGTAGCTAAGATGGCTCGCTCAATCATCCAAGGCACCTCGGCCTCTAACCGGGTTGCCCGCACATTGGCATAATGGGCTAAGTTCGCCATAATGAGGATCATAGCCTGAGTAATTCTGGTGGGATTGGAAGTAGTAGAAGAACTAGTTGCCTGGGAAGAAGTGAAAGCGAGTGTATAAGAAGGCCCGGAGGCCGGAGTAGGAAAAGGTGTCTCTGCAGGTATAAACTCTACATCAACCTTCAAAGATGTATCCACCAGAGCCGCTCTCATCATATCTACCTCATCTCGAGTATACTCAGCCTCTATGCACCAGATATCAGTGGAAGATGTAGGAGTGACCTCTATGTCGCTCTTCTCATCACGAGGAACTCCTGCATGCTGGCATAGCTCTGTAATCAAGACTTGGAAGGGAAGGGACGTCTGTCACTGTTTTACCCTCATGCTCATCTCATTATCAATAATGAATCCCAAATTGATGCTCCTCCAGGCTATGATTGATCTAAAATGGTCACCTTTGGATGTCGGAGGATGGAATCATTCTGTGAGGGCATAATGGAACTGCTGAAGAATTCAAACCACTACCAGAGCGATATATTCAAATCCTTCTTCTTAATCGGAGCTCCCGCCTAGATCAACCTCGGGGTGGTGTCAATAATAAGGGAGGATAACCATCCCTTTTGGTCATCCATTGTTGACACCATGGTGTCCAATCTCGGGTAATCCACCTTCATTATGCTATCCAAGATAGCATATACTCACTGTTGCATCTCACTACCTTCCTCCAATCCATGACTGACTCTACCGATTTGAAGGCACTGGCCATCTTTATTCCCATTGGTACCAGGTCACCATATGCTTTGTAGAACACCCGGACCCATGAGGGAATATATGGGCCAGGTCTGTTCTGCAGGTCCGTCATTTGCATTAAAAAGTTGAAGGTTCCAATCCCTGTGGAAAAGTTCCAAGTCTTGGGCTACGGAAGGGAACTACGGACCGTAGGTCGACCCACGGACCGTAGATCGACCCACGATCTGTAGGTCAGCCTCGTATATGGAAGCCGCGTCCAATATGTTTATTTCCTTATTTCGTTTCCTTTTTTTTAGGACAATGTTTTCTATTAATAGGGCATGTAAACCTCATTTTTGGGGGTTAGCTATAAGAAATTGGCTTTAGGGACTCCAAAAACGATTGCTATGCGAGTACTCATGTGAACAAGCTCATTGGTATTTTCCAAGATGTGCTTGTGAAAGTGAAGTCGTTTATTTTTCCGGTGGATTTTGTGATACTTGACTGTGAGGTTGACTTTGAGGTTCCCATCATTCTAGGGTGACCATTCCTTTCTACTGGGCGTGCCTTGGTTGATATGGAAAAGAGGACGATGAAGTTCTGATTCAACAATGAAGAGATAACTTTCAATATCTTTAGGTCTATGAAGTAGGGTAGTGAGATCAAGTCTGTATCCGTGGAGAATCATATTTTGGAGCAAGGTTCTAAAGTGTCTATTGAAGATAGCTTGGGTTTTGATGCACCAGCAGCGGTAATGATGAACTTTGAGGGTGATGGGATTGAAGACTATGATGAATTAGTTGCCGCCCTTGATAGGTTCAAATTCTATTCCAAACCAAAGAAACTTGAGTTATATATAAAGAATCGCGACACTCCACCCGCAAAATAGTCTGTTAAAAAGGCTCTGAAATTAGAGCTTACGGCTCTGCCATAAAATTTGAGGTATGTATTCTTGGGGATAGAAGGTACATTACCAATTTGAATGCGGAATAAGGTTAGGCAGGTGTTTCTGTGTTGAAAAGGTTCAAGAGGGACATTGGGTGGACTATTGCAGACATTATTGGGATTCCTCCTAGCATTTGTTCTCATAAAATCCAACTCATACCGGATCACAAGCCTAGTATTGAGCACCAAAGGAGACTAAATTCGCCTATGCGAGAGGTAGTTAAAAGGAAATTATCAGGTGGTTTGATGTTGAAGTTATTTATCCCATTGCATATAGGAGTTGGGTTTGTCCTGTTTAGTGTGTGCCCAAGACAGGTGGGATTACAGTGGTTCCTAATGCGAAGAATGAGCTTGTTCTGATGCGGCCAGTTACTAGATGGAGAGTGTGTATGGACTACCGGAAATTGAATTCTTGGAGATAAAATGATCCATTCCCTATGCCGTTCATGGATCAGATGTTGGACCGCCTTCCTGGTAAGGGTTGGTATTGCTTTCTTGATGAATATTCAGGCTACAATCAGATCTCCATCACTCCGGAAAACCAAGAGAAGACCACCTTCATTTTCCCTTATGGGACTTTCGACTTTAAACAAATGCCATTTGGGTTGTGTAATGCTCCAGTGACCTTTTAGCATTGTATGATGCTGATATTTTCTTATATGGTGGAGGACACTATTGAGGTATTTATGGATGATTTCTCTGTGGTAGGTGACTCTTTTGATGGTTGTTTTGATCATTTGGCCGATGTACATAAATGGTGTGAAGAGTGCAGTATTGTACTTTATTAGGAAAAGTGCCACTTCATCGTGAAAGAGGGGATAGTTCTGGGTCATCATATTTCTGAGAAGGGTATTGAGGTTGATAGAGAAAAAGTTGAGGTAATAGAAAAGCTTCCACCACCTCTCTCTGTTAAAGGTGTTAGAAGTTTTCTTTGATGCAGGCTTTTATAGGAGGTTTATCAAGGATTTCTCTAAAATTGCACACCCATTGTGCAAATTGCTTGAAAAGGAGTGTAGGTTTGAGTTTGATGATGCTTCTTTGAGAGAATTTGGAGAGTTGAAGGAAAAACTAGTTTCTGCACCTATCATTATTTCACCGAATTAGGGGCAACCGTTTGAGGTAATGTGTGATGCGAGTGAAGTGGCACTTGGTGTAGTTTTGGGACAGAGGCGAGAGAAGATTATTCATCCTATTTACAATGCTAGAAAAGCTCTAAATGTGGTTCAAAAGAACTAAACAGTGACTGAAAAGGAACTTCTTGCTGTGGTTTTTGCATTCAAGAAATTTTGATCCTACTTGCTTGGTACTAAGGTCATAGTGCATACTGTCAATTCTGTATTGAGGTATTTGATGGCCAAGAAGGATGCAAAACTGAGGTTGATTCGATGGGTGTTTTTGCTGCAGGAGTTCGATTTTGAGGTGAAAGACAGAAAGGGGACAGAAAATCAGGTTGTCGATTACTTGCCCAGATTAGAGGAAGAGGCTATGCTCAAGCAAGGAGATGGGGCTGAAATTGATGATATTTTTCCAGATAAACAGGTATTGGCTGCTTCCCATGATCTGATTCCTTGGTTCGCAGACTTTGCTAAATATTTGGCAAGTGATCTGGTTCCATCAGATTTGTCTTTTCACCAAAGGAAGAAGTTTATGTATGATGTGAAGAAGTTCTTTTGGGATGAGCCTTATTTGTTCCGTATTTATGCTGATGGGATTATTCGACACTCTGTGCCCGAGGTTGAGATGTTGAGTATACTTGAGGTGTGTCATTCATTTCTTGTTGGTGGGCATCATAGTGGTATTCAGACTGCACATAAAATTTTGCAATGTGGGTATTACTGGCCTACCATCCGCCAAGAAGCTCATAATTTCATCAAATCTTGTGATTGTTGCCAAAGAGAAGGAGGAATTTCAAAGAGGAAAGAGTTTCTTATGAATCTGATATTGGTGATTGAGTTATTTGATGTATGGGGTATTGATTTTATGAGTCCATTTGTGAGTTCATATGGGATGAAGTATATTTTTGTTGCGGTTGATTATGTATCGAAATGGGTGGAAGCAATTGCACTTTCCAAAAATGAAGGTAAAAGTGTCACCACATTCCTGAAAAAGAATATATTCTCCAGATTTGGTACACCTAGGGTGATTATCAGTGATGGAGGTTCCCATTTCTGTAACAAGTTGTTCAAGGCGCTGCTTGAAAAATATGGCGTCTGCCACAATGTAGCCACTCCTTACCATCCATAGTCTAGTGGGCAAGTTGAAGTGTCCAGCAGAGAGATCAAGCAAATTCTTGCTAAGACTGTGAATGCTAATAGAACCGATTGGCCTAGGATACTTGATGATGCTCTATAGGCCTATCGAACCGCATTCAACACTCCCATAGGTATGTCCCCTATTAACTTGTATAAGGAAGTTTTACCATTTGCCGGTAGAGCTAGAGCATAAGGCTATGTGGGCGCTAAAGAAGTTGAATTTGGATTGGGGCACCACATCGAATAAGAGATTAATTCACTTGAATGAGCTTGATGAGTTTCGCCTAAGAGCTTATGAAAGTTCAGCCTTGTACAAGGGGAAGATGAAGAAGTATCATGATCAAAAGATTGAAAAGCGCAAATTTGTTGTGAGTGATCTGGTGCTTCTATTTGACTCTAGGTTGCACTTGTTTCCTGGCAAGCTCAAGTCCAAGTGGACCGGGCCATTCATAGTAACTCAAGTGTTCCCACTTGGAGCTGTCTAGCTTGAGAACAATGAGGGAAGTAAGTTCAAGGTAAAAGGGAAAAGGATCAAGGTCTACATGGGAAAGAGGAGACTATGCAAGAGGTGGTTGAGGCTTACTACCTTGATGATATCTGAGTAATCAAAAGGCCTACATCGTGCCATGACGTTAAATCAAGAGCTGATTGGGAGGCAATCAAAGATGTACAATCTGGCGAACTATAGGTTTTTCTTTTCGAATTAGTAGTTTTCTTTGTTTATTTGAATTTCATTTATTCTATAGATTGGTATTTTTTTTTTTTGTCTTAGTGTTGGCTAGATATAGCATAGGGTCCGTGTCTAAAAAGTGTCTAGAAAATGTAAAAAGAAATTCCTAACAGTTGCTACATGTGCAGGGATGAACAGAAAAATATGCAAAAAAAGGTTTGTGCAGAGGTCTACGTACCCCATCGATGGTTCGTGGGTCCATCCACGGACTGTGAATGGTGTCCGTAGATCTCCTAGTAAGTCCTTGATATTTATAAGTATAAGAGGCACCTACGGTCCGTAGATCGATCCACTACCCGTAGATGAGATTTCGTGGGTCAAAACCTAGAGATTGCTCGACCCGACCCAAACATTTTTAAAAATAAAAACCATCATTTTTATATTCATCCCCCATATTCAAAACTCCCTCCCAACCGTTTCTAAACCTTTCCTCTCCTAAAATCACTCCATTAAACTCCCTAATCCAACATATCACTCCTCATTCACTTCCCCAAACTCCCTTATCACTCTTCCCTCTTCCCAAATCCTTATCTCTAGTTCCCCAGCTATCCCATTGTTCGGTTTTGGCGTCGAAAGGCTAGCAAAAAGGTCTAAGGAGTTCATTTTCATCACACAATAACCCACAGCCAATACTTGTAAGGTAATCGACTTTACTTTAACTTTGAGTTTCGGTATTGATTGTTCATTCCTTGAAGTCACGAAGTGGGTCTTGACCTTGGGTTGTTTTTTGTATGAAATTGCATGATAAAATATAGTTAGAAACACCCTTGGGACGATATAATGTGATTGTGTTATCTTTGTATTCAAATAACTTGGAGAAAATAGTTTAAATGTAAGTTTCGACTTAGATTTCCTAGCTTTGCATGCAATAAATGTTAAATAAGGAGTAATCGGAACCCCAGGGATGACATACTATCATAAATTTTGTTGAAATACATGATTAGACTTAGGTTGATTGTTTGAAGTGTTGAAAATGGTTTTAAAATAGGGCATGTCTGATACCTGGCACAAATTTGACCCACGAGACCCCGTCTACGGATCGTAGGTCAACCTACAGACTATAGATCAGGTACGTGGGTCTGTTGCGCATAAAGAATCCACTAAGTGTGGAACCACAGAGGTGGACTACGGTCTGTAGGTCAACCTACAGACCATTCTACACATCCATGGTTCCCATCAAAGCCCAACATTTTGTTTTTTTATGGTTCATTCTTTGTTCTAAAAAAAATTCGAGTGTGTCATTGGTCTATTTTGGTACTAACTAAGCCTCCATACGTACCATGGCTCCTAAGAAAGCACCGACCTACGCACAAAAGAGCAAGTCCAAATCCGGTGCTCCAACCTTTTGGCTGATTAATGAAGACACTGATGCGGAGACCGACCTCGCTTATATCCCACCTACTACGAGGACATCCCCAACTTAACCATGCACTACCAGAAATCAAAACTGGTGGATTATTCCCGATGTGGTAACTGCCTCCCAGTCTGATTCCCGACATGGTCACTGCTTCCAGCTTTGAGTCCGGCTCTGCATCCGGCTGTAGTTCACATGGGAGGACTGCCTCGTCTGATGAGGCTACTAGTGCGGGGAACATTCTCGTACCACCTAACACCTAGCCAACTCCAGTTGCTAAAGAGACAAATTGATGGTGTGTACGCGGCCAGTGGAAAATATATAGGATTCCAGGATGCAGAATGAGAAAGAAAGGATGGCTCGATTGCTTACCGAGGAGTGTCGGGCTCTCACAGGAAGCCTTCATACTATACCTAACATCCAGAAACTCTTCAAGAGGGACAAATTCGAGTGGATGTCTAATAGCCCAGGGACCTACAACGAGGAAATCATTATGGAGTTTTATACCGCCACCCTTCGAGGTTCCCTCGATAGACGGGCCAAGCCCGCTGCCCAGGCTCCACTTAGAGCTACTCTAGTTCGGACGTTCTCAGAGGCCACTATCCACTGGTTCTTCTACGGCCTGGTCCATACCCTACCAATCAACACGTGTGAGTTTGATTATCACTAGACATCATGAGGAGCAGGGCATTCTAGAGTAATGCAGAGTAGAGGAAAATTTTATTGCGCGGGCTAGCCAGTCATATTGCTACAGACGTAGAGCACGCCAAGTGGGTCAGCACCCTAGGCTTGAGCACCAAGAAGGACACACTGAGTGTCTCCTATGCAGACAAACACCGTTCTTACGTGGGACCACGCAGTCATGGTGGCAGCCCTAGTTGCTAGGTTCGACATGGAGTTTGCCCGCATTATTATTGCAGAGTTACATGAGAGGGCCTTCAAGGTCACCACCACTTACCCCTTCCCATGCCTCATTTTTAAGCTGTGCAGGGATCTGGAGTGTCGATTTGGCATTGTGATAAGTTGATCCAGGTGACCAGGACCCTGGATATAGGCCTGATCTGAGATGAGGCCAATGTGGTTACACCGCGTAGAGAGCCGCATGTTGAGGTGCCTTTATTGTGAGCAGACTTAATGATTCATGTGGAGAAGATACATGTTGATGAGCCTGGCCCTCCAACCCGCATTGAGGATGCACTGGCTTGCCATTCTCCGACCGCCAGTCAGGCCCCGAGATCCTCCAGAGCCACTCCCTCTTTAGGGTCTATTGCGTGCCCTTAGCTCGAGTCCAAAAGTTAGAGGCTTAGATTGCTACCCTGCTTAAGCTCAAGAGGTTGTGGATGCAGCGGGCGATTGAGGAGTCTGCGACTAGGGTGGAGCAATGGATGGAGCAGATGATGGACCAAAATGTTTAGGTCGTTCACCAATGACTTGATGCATTTGAGCTGCGTGTCTTAGATCGACCATCCCCACATAAAATGTCTCTGCTTTCCGGACAGAGTTCGCTAGTCTCCGGGGTGATCTTGATACCCTCCTAGCTCCACCTGTGACTAAGCCTAAGTCAGCCCCCACATCACAGGTTGATGATACGGTGTTCGATGCCTTATTCGTGGATGAGATGTCGCCTCCTACTTCTTCCCGTCATGCTGGGAAGCGCCCCCGCTCCAGTCGGGTTTCTTAAGATACTAAGGCCGGGAGAGCTAGCAAAAGGGAGCGCCAAGAGACTGAGGAGGCTCATAGGCCATCTATTATTTATGAGGAGTTGCGGAAGCAGCAAATTAGAGAGATTAGAGTTGGTGCTCAAGTAGGGTGAGCGCCACTGATGGTGAGAAGAGAGTTTTTGATAGCACCATTGAGGGTGCTATGACAGTTAAAGTGGGCACTACTGAGGGTGACCTGATTGTGGATCCAGCGGGCTCCGGGAAATCAGACCCACCCATTTGTTGATATGTCTTCGGCGTTATGTACCACAAGTTTTCTTTACCTGATCCTTTATTCTTTACTTTTTGTGCATTGGGGAAAATTGCACTATATTTTATTGGGGGTGGGGTAATTGGATTGTGAGTGATAGGGTGAAGTTTAGTAACCCAACTCATAATCCTCTCTTGGGGTTTTCTTGCTTGTGTTCTTTTTCCCCAAGAGACTGTTTTAATTTCTGTTGAACCGCCATGTTTAGGAATGTATGTGTATGAGTAACTATTAAAATGTGAAAGCATGATGGCATGAAAAGCATGATAAAAGAATGATCCCTGTCCAAAAATATTGAATTGCGCTAAGGCTATAGTCTTGATATGTTGAATGTGTTGGATCTAAATTTGACATGATAAGAACCAATTTGACCTTATGACTTAAGCTAAAAACTTGAACAGGGTAATCTGATAATCTGATAATGAAACAAGGTGAAAAGAGTGTGTGAGGATAGTTGAATGTTCGGACCGTTTTTTGCCAATCTAGAACTTGCCCCGTTGGTCTTGCTAGGATAATCTAGGCTAGAAGGTTGCAAGTGATCATACTCCATTGTTCAAATTAGTCCACTTAAGCCTTAAATGATCTTACCAAATGGTAGCATTATTCCCTTTTTTTAATCCAAATTATTTGAGCCTAAAATTGCCACTTCCTTTGATTCACCTAACTCACCTTCCCTTAAAAAATTGTCTTGGCCCTGGTCCCTCCTTGGACATGTGCACCTTGAGTTAGGACAAAATCCTAAGTTAATGGTGGCTAAGTGAAAAGTAACCTTGATCTTGGCCCTGGTCCGACATCGGACATTATGCACCTCAATTAATGCAAAATACATAGGTTGAGGGTGGCTATGAAAAAGGAAACCATATGGAAAAAATGGTATGAAAAGAGTTTAGTGTTGAAAAGAGTTTAGTGTTGAAAAGAGAAAAACAAAGAAAAGGGGATGTGAATTTGGGTGAAAAAAGGAAAAAATGTGATAAGTGAAAGTGTGGAAAGAAATAAAGAAAAATAAAGTGAAAAAGAAGAATCAAAAAGTATCTCAAAGTCAAAAGTCGCATCCTTGGTTGACAAGAGTTAAGGGAAAGAAAATAGGATGAATTTTTTCCAAAAGTAGGTAAAGGAAAAGGTAAAAAGCCAATATAATGTCAAGGAGGGCAAAAAGTCACTAAAAAGTACCCAAATGTACCAAACCTGACCCTGAACCTACATTACAAGCTAGGAAAGTCCTATAATGATCCTAGCAACTAGTTTGGAGAGTCTAAGCAGTGAAAATAAGGGCAAGCCTTTGGTATTGAGCACTAATTGTACTTGAAATCACTTTTGAGTGTGAGTGTTGAATGAATCCTAAAACTCTAAACTCCATATCTTCTGTGTGAAAAGGATTTCGTTTGAAGTAAGGGCGCTAGTTACATTATTGGAAAGTTGGTATCTTGGTAATTGTGAAAAAGGGTATGTTGTGATATCTTTTGGTCTATCTTGGTCATATCTTGATCGACATGAGTTAGCTTGTTGAGTCTGAGAGAAAAGATTTACACTGAGAGAATGGGATGGATTGAAATAATAACCATGTGATTGCTTGAGTTTGTATATCTGCTCGTACACAAGTGTCGTTTAGAGTTTAGTGTGTCGCTTGAGGACGAATAATGAGTTTAAGTTGAGGGTGTTTATATACCTTGAGTTTACGACATTTTTAATACATTTCACTTAAGATTTTCGTGTGTGTACGGCCATTTTGTATTGGAACTAATGATTATTGTGCTATATTTGCTGCAAATAGATTTGGATGAGGTTGAGAGAGACAACTTCTGAAATTCTGCAGAAGGAGCCTTCTATGGAGGTGACCTATGGGTTGTAGGTCCAGTCACTCTACGTAGATTGGTGGCATAGATGGAGCATCAGGAAAGTCTTGACCAAGTGTGGAACTGCAAAAGCCATTGACAAAGCGTAGGTCGACCCACAGACCGTTCTGCACACCCGTCGTTTGTATCAACAAGTTTGAGTTCCAGTATCTAATGAAAAGTTCTAAGTGTGGATCCACGAGAGGGGACCCATAGACCGTAGGTCGACCTATGGTACATTCTGCAGGTCCGTCATTTGCATCAAAAAGTTGAAGGTTCCAACCCTGTGGAAAAGTTCCAAGTCTTGGGCTACGGAAGGGACCTACGGACCGTAGGTCGATCCACGGTCCATAGAATAGTCTCGTCGATTGAAGCCGCGTCCAACAATTTTATTTCTTTATTTCGTTTCCTTTTTGTTTAGGACATTGTTTTCTATAAATAGGGCATGTAAACCTCATTTTTGGGGGGTTAGCTACTATTGTTTAAGTTTTGTTCTTGTTGTGTTCTTGGGAATTGACTTGCAAACATTAGATATTTGATTTCGTATTTTCGGTTTATAAAGATTTTGGCTTTGAATTTCAATTGGAGATTACGGTTTTCTTCTACTCATTATGTAAGTTCATGAATTCTTCATCTAAAAATATGAATTGTGTTCTTGCTAGCATGGGTAATAAAACCACAACTAGGATTGTGGGAACCATGAGCAATTAACAAAGTATGAATAATAACTAAGTAATTCTTGAATAGTGTGTATGCATGCATTGATAATTCTTTTGTTTAGAAGTCTTTTTAATGAGTGCACACATTAGAACTCGCCTAGTTGCTACTTGCCAGACCAAGGAGGTAGTTAATAAGAAAAGAATTATTAACATAGATTTAGGGTGATACTATCTAATAGTCATATGTCAATTGGTGCGAGGGTTAAAACTAAGCCATACATTGATGTGATGTCTAATATGAGGTAAAGGTAAGGGTTAGTAAATTATACACACATAGCCGGACCAAGGTGCGGGGTGAAATTTTCTATTTGCTGGACCAAGGACTTAGGGATACACAACTTACCACTTTGCATTTGATACACTAGAATAGGATTACTATTATTAGGATTACCGCGTTATGAGCTTATGGGGAACAAATATACCCTAGTTTCTCTCTCTCATTGATAACAACAAAGTTTGAATCTTGCTCCATTGCTCTCTAAACTACAATCAGTTATTTGTTAAAAAAAAACCCATTTTACGTACTTGTCTCGGAATTACGTTGACTAAACGGATATAATAGTGAGTTAAGTTTAAGTCTAAACCATATTCCTCGTGGGATCGACCTCAACCTACAAGTTGGGTTCTTTATTTGACAACGATCGCATATACTTCTTTAGGAAGGTGTAATTTGAGCGTATCAACGGCCACATGATGAAATATTGCCCAAAGGCTATGGTTACAAGAAGAGAGGGTAAGAAAGTTGCCTCTAGTTGTGGGGATGTGGAGCCTCAAAATAAGAATAGGTTTTATGCTCTCCAATCTAGAGAAGATCAAGAGTGATCTCCTCATGTCCCTTCAGCTATGTGTTTTATTCTTTAGTAAATTTCTGGATTTCTTGTCTTTTGTGAATTGTTATGTTGGACTTTGAAGTTGTTTTTAGCATAAATGATGTTTAGGAGAGTTTGTGTAGGCTTACTCCCTAGGGGGAGATAGTGTGCCTACCTAGTAGGGTTATTGTGTGTTTATGTGTTGCCATGATTTCCTTATATGCATGTTCATGAAAATTCTTAGGTCTTGTTAGAAATGACTTATATCATGTTGTAGTGCATTTGAGTTAAATTGCATCTACACTTCATGAGATGAGTTAATGAGCATGCCTTAGTTTGGAGTTGAAAGATTCCTCCTTGAATGAATGTTTTTTTAGAGTAAATTACATTTAGGCTCCATGAGTGTGTGTTGAGCATGCTTTAGCTAGGAGATTTTAGTTCCTCCTGGAAAATGAGTATATATAGAATTTCATGCATTTTGGGTTGGTAGAAGTAGTTCCTACTCCCTTGTGTTGCATTGAATGTGTTTAGATTTGAATTGAAATTTTCTTCCTTGGTTGTGTGCATTTAGATGTAGTGCAATCATGATGGGCTGCTAGTTTAGATTTGTGACATTAAGAAGTGTTTAAAATCGTCATTCGAGGACGAATGATCCCAAGAGGGAGATATTGTAATCCCCAGAAACTAGTAAGTTGAACTAGAGAGTTCTAGAGCTTTTCGTAAGAGCTTTGGAGTGTTATAGGAGGATTAGAACTCATAAAACTGACTCCCGAACTTAGAATGGAGGTTAAAGGGTTAGGGCATCAAGGTACGACCCCCCAAGGACCACGCAAGGGGTCCTTGAGGAGGACCCTTAGGTCAGCCCAAAAGCTGTCAAATATGCAGCCACCCCCGCTTCACATCTACTTGCCGTAGGTGGACCCACACCCCGTCGGTTGGGGTAGTGGGTAGAGGCCTGAGTTGTCCTGCAATCATTAGCTCCAGTATCCCACTCACGACTTTCCAGTACGCCCCGTAGACCCATCCACGGTCTGTGGGTGGGGGAGTCGTAGGTCTAGGCAGATTTTTAAGTTTTAGTTTTAGTTAGGGGACTTAGGGGTTGATTAGTAATTAACTAGGGGTTAAGGGAAATTGGTTAGTTAGTTATATAACCACCTATATAAGATTAATAAGGCCCTTAAACTAAGTCATTAATTCATTCATCTAAGAACCCCAAATTCTCTCAAATAATTCTCGTTTTAGAAGTGAAGAAGAAGAAGAAGAAGAGAAGGAATAGGGAAAGATTTATTCCATTGTTTCAAGCTGGTTTTAGCTCTATGAATTGAGGTATGTTAGCTTAATCATCCATGAGTTCTTCCACACATAGATCCTCCTAAGTTTTCCCCCAATTGTGAAGTCAAAAACCCAATTCTAGCTAGGGTTTCCTTCTACATTATTGGTAGGGTTTAGGTATGATTCAAATCTAGTGGATAATACCTAATTATGATTATATTAACATTGAATTATGATTCTATGATGAATTCATGTGATTTCTACGGCAAACCCTAGTCTAAATTGATTAATATGATATTTGTGGGTTTATGCACTGATAGGTGAAATTGAAGGTTTATAGGTAATCTTCTTAAATCAATGTCATGTGTAGTAATTGTTCAAGGTTAGGAACATATAATCATGAATTGAACTAGAATTTATTGACTATGATGGATCATGACTTGAAAATTTAGAATTGAACTTTTATGAATCAATCGTTACTAGAATCACCTACTAATGAAGAATGTGATTGAATGTCACGACCCAAGCCTAGGGCCTAGACGTGACCGGCGAATGAGGAACCCGAAGGAACCTCAAACAAGCCTCATAGCGTATCATTACACATCCTTGGTCGCGGAAGCAAATAAAATGACCATAAGCGATAAG